>QANZ01028123.1:82005-114044 GCA_003254925.1 Chamaecrista fasciculata | reverse complement strand
GTTCAATTTATATAAAATCATAGACCAAATGGTAGGTTTTTAAAAATTTTCATGTTATTTACATTTTGGTCCTTTCATTTCATTACATAGTACTACTCCAACCTTCATTACAAATATTCACATCTAGCACAAATTCCGAGACAATTTCATTACCATTTCATTTCATAACCACCACAACCAAAAAGTCAAAATATTATTTTTTTATTTCTATCTATTTCCATTATCAATTATCAATTCTACCCCTATACAATTTAAAAAAACCATATATTTATTTCAACCAACCACAATCATTACATACCCTTTTTCATAATTTCACATCCTATTTTTTTCATTACATCTCAAACTAATCCAAATACCATTTTCATTACATAATTTTCTCATTATCATTTCATTACATAAAATCATCATTTCATTACCTACTGCTAATCCAAGCACACCCTAAATTGTTCGTACTTTCCTGAGCATTTCTAGAAGGGAATCACGTAGGCAAGGTATGTGCGTGTGGTATTTGTCCTTCTAAAAAGATATCAAGTTATCAACCATTGACAAAAAAATTATTTAAAAAATCATTTTCCAGGTTATATTGTTAGAGAATGATAAAAAAAAAAACTGTACTAAGATAAATATTTGATGGATTTATCTAAAATGTGTCCTTAGGACAGATTTTAAAGTTTCTTTTGATTGGTTAGTAGAGGATCTCATATCTTAAAATTTACAAAAATTTATTTAAAAGATAATTTTTAATATTTAAAAATTCACTTGACCAATTAAAAGAAACCTTAACATGTACCGTAAGGGCACATATTAAAAGGATTCATATTTTATAGTATTAATAAAGATAATTTAGCTTGCCGTTTTCAAATAGGTTTAATTCACCTTATGCTAGTTTGTTCCAACAACGTCTTTTTCTCAATAACTTAGTGTTTGAGACTATTATACACCAAGCGTAAAGAGCATAGCTTTTCCTACTATTATATTCTTCACCATAATTTACTCTAAATAATTGACAAAGAACACGATACTCCAACGTTAAAAGACGACAGTCCCTGGGCCTAGTGTCAAATTTGTGCAAGAAATTATCAATTGAAATTGATACCATGTTAAACTAGTGTCGAAGTGTTCTCCATGGAAAGGCTCAGGGCTCTGATACCATACTAAACTAGAAGAAATTGAGAGAAGAAATTGAAATGAAGAAAGTGAAGAGTGATTTTCATTAGATCTGAACAGAGTGTACATTAGGGTTTATATAGATGAATTACATCATCAGTGAACAATTAAGCTGAGTAACTAAATAGCTAACAACTAGACTGAGCTGACTAATTAAACACTAACAAACCAACAACTTAGTAACTAATAAGCTGAGCTGAAATATTCAGGAACAGACTTCAGAAACAGACTTGCTTCAGGATCTTCAGGAAGGAAGTATACTCTCAAGTATACTCTGTCATCTTATATTAGGATTACGTGACTGACATGAAACACATAGTCTCATCAATTTGAAAGTTGGGAGTAGTCAAGACTAAGACATGAAAATGTTTTGTTTTTTCAGTAGTCTCTTTGTGATGTATTTCCCAGTAGCATCTATGCAATATTCTCAGTCACAGTATATGCTACAGCGATCATTATTACATTAATTAGAGGAAGAAATTAACCTTATTTATACTGAATATGTGAAAGATGTTAATTAACAAAAATAATGTGCAACATGTATGTAAACTACACAATGCAGGTGATATCTAATACTTCATACTGTCTAAATGAATCTGACTACACACATACTTATTTCTCTTACATGAAACTTGACAAAATGAATCTGACTAAATAAATGCAGACGTGAATGATATAATTGTGGATTATTAATAACTATAATACAACATCTAATTGCAATGTATGTGGAAGTGCGAAAGATCATATATCAATCATTCAATATAATCTCTCTTGGTTTGCTGCATGATATCTTGGATAAACATGGTGACGTTAGAGTAAGAAGATCCTCCTTCTTTTACAGCTCTCTTAGCCATCTCTGCAAGCTCCTTAGTTCTTTTTCTTCTCTCTTCACCTACCTCTGTTTTCTCCATTATCTTCTCTATTGCCCTCTCAATGTCCTCCTTTTTAACTAAAACTCCAATTTTCTTTTCCTCACCCCAATTCATAGGTTTCTCTACCCCAACTCTCACCCCAACTTTTAGTATTTGCACCAAAAATTTCTCATTATAAAATTGGTCCCCAAATAGAGGCCACGTCACCATAGGCACGCCTTCACATATTGCTTCTATTGATGAGTTCCAACCACAGTGTGTTATGAAGCCTCCAATTGCAGGGTGTGATAGTATTAATACCTGAGGAGCCCAACCTTGGATCACAATGCCTCTTGTTTTGGTCCTTTCCTCAAATCCATCTTCCTCAATCCAAATTTTCAATTCTTCTGATTCACTTCCTTTCCTTATAACCCAAATGAATGGCCTATTTGATGCTTCTAAAGCCAAACCAAGTTGTATCAACTGAGATGAAGTTAGATTGCAAATACTTCCAAGGCATGCATAGACCACAGACCCAGGTTCCTGCATATCAAGCCACTTCATGCATTGGTACTCATCAGTACTTGAAGACTTATTGTTTCCTCTTTGAGCCTTATCCAAGTGGTCCTTGTTGCTGAGTGAAACAGGACCTATACACCACAATTTATCATTTCTTACCTTCTTGTATTCCTCTGCATATTCTGGCTCCAATTCTTGGAAAGAATTCATGAGTACCCCATATGTTCCCTTCTCAGCTTCACCCATTTTTTCAATGAGCTTTTTCCATGCTCCCTCGTCCACTGACACTGGTGCTGATAACTGAGCTTTGGTCATCTCGATTTGGTCAGGCAAGCCAGGTATAACAAAGTACTCTGATTCTTCCTTTGTGCTTTCTAGGATATTATGGATGCGCAAATTGTGATTACACAAGAGATGGAAGCAATTTACTCCCACAAACGAAACCCTGGGAATGTTGAATTTGGTGGCGATGTGGTATGTGTAAGGCAAACACATATCAGAGATTATGCAGCTTGGCCTTGGTTTTAATTCTTCAAACAGCTTCTCCGCAGGTTGATGTAGAAAGCTTAAGGCTGTGAAGAAATTCATGGCCATGTCTAGCGAAGGTAGCATATCAATATTCTCAAACCCGTATGGTAATTCAGCCTCTTCATGTGGGAATGGAAGTTGAACTAGTCGGATTTGAAGCCCAGACTGAGAAGAACGAGCAATAGTTGCTGTAAAACGAGCAGCATTAAGAGGTGTTGTGACTATGGTAATGATAATATTACGTTGTGCTAAAATTCTTGCAATGTCTATCATGGGAATCATGTGGCCTTGGGCCATCAATGGAAATAGGACAAAGTGAGGCTGAGGCTGGGATTCTTGGGGAGCCATTAATTCTTATCGTGATTGGAATTGGATAGTGTGGATTTTCTTCAAAACATGCAATTTCTATTTATCCCTTCAATTTAAGCAACCGCCATGGCCGATTTGGTGATGTAAGCACGTGCATAAGCATGTTGGATCTTGTGATACTAGATTACTAGTATGTGGACTTCATGTCTGATTCATTCTGCATGTCTGTCTGTCGGCGTCAGGAATCATTTTCTGACTTTAGGACCATGGCAATTGGCGATTGCGTGCTTCTTTAGGGTAGAAATAAACCAAAAAGGTAGAACAACAAGGTTCCGTTTAGTAGTTTCATTCATTATTTTTGGTTTTTACACTTACACTGGTTTTAAAAGTCAAGATCTAGTCGCAGTCACCCAATTTTATTATGTATGAATTCAAGATATATATATATATATAACAAAATAAAAAGTAATTTCAAAATTCTATTACTAACTCGATGATGACGAGTTGACGACAGTGATTACTTTCCTTATTGAGCTACAAGCACCTCGAAAGATAAAATACCAAAATTGATCATCAAAAGCAATTTACACAAGGCATGTAGACTGACTGGACTGGAGTGTTCAATACAGAGAACTTCCTATCAAACTAAACTAAAATGTTCCATAAACAATAAAAGCGATTTAATTCAAATGTTTGAAAATCCCAAATTATATGGTTGTCATAATACTTGAATTGAGAAAATAACTGACATCAATATCAAATAACTTATAGGTGCATAATAGATATGAAGATTTATGGTGTTGTCACTCCCGTGGAAGAACACCCATTTATATTTGAATCCTTTAAGTTCTCAATTTGTTCAATGAAAGATTAAAGAGGTCGACCAAATGATCGAAAAGAATAACTAGTGTACAATATTTACGCTCAGATCATTTTTAATGTACATTGTGCGGGAAACATATATAAATAGGACGAGGGGATTTAGGCTCTACATAACTATGAACACCAAGAGAAATGGGTGCATAAATATGAACACCAACAAAAACAATAAAAAAAGAAGTTAAACAATTATTACTCCCTAACCGAAGACTGTACATAAATATGAACACCAACAGAATCCCAATGGCCAGAGGAGCCTTACATGATCGCTTCTTCCTCCTGTAAAAGAGGGATTCAAAGCTCATCGCCAATCATAGTAATTCACATATGATTTTTCTAATTCTGGTTAGACTCTGGATCATGGCTCTTCCGTACTGAGTCCACTCGATCAACACGAGCTACAATCCATGAACTTGAATTGGAGGATTTTAGTAACAAGCCCAGAGCTGCAGAACACGTTGCTCTGACTACTGTATCTGGTGATCGACTCATTTTACCCACCAACATCCCAAAGACCTGAAGAAAAAGAATTTTTTATTTTTATTTTTATATTTTGTACAACTTCAATTATAGCTGCAATGCCAAATAATAATATATTGTAACAAATCTGACTGATACCTGTGTGTGGTAAAGGGCTAAAATATGCTGATCGTCTGACAGTGAAAGCATGCTGCTAGAGAAGTATATAGCATTTGCTTGAATTATTGGCCATGGTGCATCAAAAGCCTGCCTCATCAAGAAAACAAAAATCGCTAAATATTGCAGCCCTGTGATTTTCGTGTTACTTATTTAACAGTTTGGTTCAAACCAGAGAAAATTATGAAGCTTCCCTTATAAAAGCATAAATCTAAGTCACAGCCAGTAAACAAAAAATTATAAATTCCATTGTCACATAGACATGGCATGCATTTATTCATTTATTGTTAATTAGTTGCGAAACAAGGCAACATTTGTTAAGTTTTTTCAACAAAGTGAGTAAAAGAACCTGCACTGTCGTTGCCATATAAGTGTCAACTCTGGAGGGAAGATGCTGAACAAATAGTTTTGCAATGTCCCTGAGGAAGTCCTCATAGTTACTTCTAATAAAACAAAAAGGAAGTCGGGTGTAATATTTTCCCACTGGAAGAGAGACTCAACAAATTATTCAAAACTACAATTCGCCAAACCATACCGATGATCAGAAAGGAAACTGTGTGTGTTTAATGGGCCAATCAATTCTTCAATTTCCATCAATGGGCAAACCCGCTTCAGGGTATTCTGTCAAACAGTACATTTAAGAATAATATTATGCTAAAAGTTCATAAAAAAGTTCCAGTTTCTGAAGACCCAATAATATAATAGCTTATTACCCGACATGCCTGCCTGACGCTAATGTCTTCATCATGCAGATGCAAAACAAGGCGAGGAACAGCAGCATGCACCTTAGGAAAAAAAAAGAGATAAGTAAGAACTGAAACTCTTTTGAGACGTTTGATATTTTTAATCACATTTTGCAGTACATAATGTAGTGCAACCATATTGTAAGGGTCATTAGTTTAAAACATGACAGTCCCGTTCTTGTCTTTCAGTTTTGTTTTTCTACACAATTTCAATCACACAGTTTATTACAGACAATCGAACAGTTTCCTATGAACTTTTGCACAATGTCTTGGTTGCCCATTCATGAGCTCAGTTATTTCAATTAGGGTCAACCGAAAAAATAATAGCATTAAATGGGAAGTTAACACTAAATAGACACTGGAAATGCAATATAAACAAGTAAAAGTACTCCTACAAATTAAGAATACATGCAAAACTTTCTGCCACCCATCCAATCTGGCCTAGCTTTCAATACGGATTCTCTAGCTACTAGCAATATAATGGAAGGAACAAAGGAACCGTTTTAATTAGTAATACAAGACAATTAAAAAAACGAAAGATGACTAAGTGCTAGTTATGCTACCAATTATAATAAGCAAACTAAAATATACAAGAAAAACAAATGTCTTTTCATTTATACTTCCTACAAACATACAATTTTGCCAACCATGGAATACATAAAATAAGAGGTCTTAATGGTTCACTAATAGAATTATACGTATATTCTTGAATCCAAAATTTTTCAAAAATAAAATAAACAAATAAAAGAAAGTATAGTAATAGTTAGCAACATGCCTGCTCAACGAAGGCCTCCCTTTGTGATCCAATTCCATAATTGCTTAGCACTCCAAATGCTGCAAAAGAACTGGCTCTCATCTTTGAGTTCATGCTCATCTGTGTTAAACGAAAAATCCCATATGGAATTCAAATATCAGATTTGATTTCTATAACATCAGCGACACAAATAATGCTACTTTTTCTCCAAAACATGGTGAACAAATTGGCTTCCAAGCAAGAACCAGGAAACTACCAAGATCTGAAGGGTCAAATAATCTTTCTTCAGAAGAAAGAGGAAATTTCTTACAAGTGTATCAATATTATCTCAAGTATCAAAGGCCCCCATAAAGAAATGTGGGGTGGGCGAACAAACCTGTACCACCTAAAAAGATAACATTTGAAATGTAGACCCATATTTCTCTTCCCTAACTCTTTCTGCTGTCAATTTTGTTTCTAATACATACAAAAATTCTAAATTTTGGCCTAAGTGTTAATATCATTCAAAATAGTTGATATCGTAGCCAAGATGATTTGATATTTGTCTTAATTTCATAACTCAAATGTAAAAGTGGGCATTATTGTTTTAAATTTTTTCTAAAAAAACAACAAATATGAAAACCTCTGAGTAAAGCTCCTTTAACTGACATAACAGTTCATGTTTTAAGTTACGGTCATAAAGCAAAAATCTACAACAAAATCCTGTAAATACAATTTTTTTTTTAAAAAAAACTGTTTGAAGCATGGAGCTAAAAAAGTTTGACTTGATTAAAAAAAAACCTCTTCGATTTTCTCTTACTCTAAAATCCTTAGAGGAAGGCAATGGCACATAATTTTTTTTTTCTGGGGAACAAAAATAAAACCCTGAAAAAATGGAAATTTAAAAATGGAGAAATCTAGACCATTGATGCTACAATTAAAATGATGAAGTGCAAATTTTCTATCATAAACAATGAAATCAGAAGGCCGAATATGTCGCCACTGATGTTAACAACTAAAATAAAATCTAATGGTCCAGTGACATACTTGAAGATTTCGAAGCCGTGCTGAAAGATTAAGCAAGATAGGCTCAACTGCATCATTAGGCGAAGATTCTAGGATCTACAACAAGTAACTGAAATTAGAGTGAGTAAAAAATCTACACAAGCATGCACAGGATTAAAAAGGAAAAAACTTCACCATCAGTAAGCTTGATACAGCAGTTAACTGCACAGGTTCATCAGAATCATCAAGCAGGGCTAATATGACACCCAAGACTTGAGTTGCATACTCAATAATATGAACCAACGGAATCTGCAACTTTGATATATGGAGAAGTCAAATCACTAAAAAAGAGGGACCAGAGGGAAATATGCAAAAATTAAAAATGGCTAGGCATTTATGGAACAATTTGTTTGTCTACTTTGAAGAGAATCAGGTTTGCACAACTGATTGTGGCTCTTCTCTTGCTTCCAAGTTTGTGGGTTTTGGGAGGAATAAGGAGCATAAAACACTTTTGACAATGTGTGCAACTTTGTGTTACATCTGGTTCGTGCGGAATGAAAGAGTCTTTAACAACAAACGCCTCATACCTCACCTCCTTTGGGATTGGAAGGCATTATTGTTGTAGCATTTTCTTTTTTCTTTCTTTTGTTGTTAGGTTTCCTTTTGGAGAGTATAACTTATTCTCCTTCTTGTATTCCTTTGTATCTTTTCTGTCTAATGAATTTTCTTTTCTTGAAAAAAGACAGAAAGTACGCATCATGACAAATTATTATATTTATTGTCTTAAGTGAAGACATCACACCTTTACAAGCCCCCTCATACATAAACGCCGCACAGTTGAAGACTCATCAAATACATGCTGACACAAAACCTCAACCATGTGCTCCAAAAGTGATTTTACCCCACCACTGTATCAAAAACAAATAAGAATTTCAATTCAAGAGTAAAAAAAAAATTTAGAACCTTATCAGAAGTATTATTCCATACACACCTATAGCAAACAAATTCTGACAATGCAGCAGCTGCAGCTTCCTTCTGGTATTTATGGGTTCGAACCAACGATTTTGACAAATATAGACAAATATTTTGTACCTAAGGTTTCAACCATCCAATAAGTTCCTCAACATGTGCAAATATAGATAACATCAGAGATTATATAAGAAAAGCATAAGCATTAGTATTTGGGAAGCTTCGAAATTGAAGTTTACAAAGGATAAATTTTAGAGCAATAGTGCTCTTAGATCAGGCAAATTTCATTCAAATGCAGTCAAAGAAAGCAACTGATCCTTGATGATATTTCTTTTAAAACAGAAAACTCTTAAGACCAAAAGTTGAACTATGCAGTATGAAAGAAAATTAAAGGTTACAAATTAATGATTAGGTTATTGAAAGATTACATATGTATTTATTTAGTCCTCAAAAGACAAGAACCCAAAATTTCATCCCATAAGATATATTACCAATCAATTTAATTCCTAGTTTAGTTTCTAAGATAAATAAATTAGCAGAGATATTACCTCTTTGGGCCTCTTTATAGCTATGCAGCCTGCTACATCTCCAATGAGATTAATCCACCTCTCATTTTCAGATAGTTCTCCATCCCTAGCCAAAATCTGGATAGATGAATAAGTATATGTGCAATAAGTACTCAGTATTCTTACATCTGTAACATGATCAATTTACAAGGATTTGTACCTTGCCCATCTCAAGGTCACCAACACATTCACAGAATGCCTGAAAAGCAGCGAGAAGACTCCTGCAAAATTTAAGTGTTTGAACAGGAATCACAAAGCTCACATATGTACTAGCACGCATACAAGCGTTGATTTGCATAAAGCAACTTTTCATGTATACTATGTCCATTGCCTGAATACGCCAACTAAAAAGTATGACTAGAATGTTATCCTAGAAAGTAGGATGGGATAAGAAAAATTAAATTAACTACTTACTTTTAAAACTAATCCTAATTTTACTAATACCAAAATAAACATATGAATTGCACACTTCATAAAATAAAGTATTTTCTCTATCTCTTCCTTTTTATTATTATTTTCAAATTCTAATGTACAAATTTAGATTCACAACCACATATTATGGGTGTCAAGATGGTAGTAATAACTATGAAGCATAGATAATCCTATTAGGAGCCACAGCCGTAACTTCAAATCTTACTATTACAGTTTAAATATTATTGTGTCACCAGTCATATTCCATGTCAAAGTAAGTGCTCATGCTTCTTAGTTCATACTCCTTAGATTCTTACCGCAAAGGTTCCTGCTGACCAGAGTTAGCTATACCATGACAGCTTCCAAGTTGCAGCATTAGCTCAGATATGACAGAGGCATAGTTTTGTTCAACAGCCCTTTTTCCAATCTTTCCCCCACCTCTGCATCAACATGAGGCTCAGTAAACTGTAAAATCATAAAATATAGCCTGAATTCAACTAGGCATAGCTGATAACACAGACCTAAAAAAAGCTGTAAGAGCTAAAATTGCAGCTTGCAGCAAGCCATCCTCTGTCTGGCTGTCAACAACCTGGCTATCCTCAGCTCTATCCAAATCACCTTTAAAGATAGAAGTCTGGCTAAGGACAGATATCACATGTTCTAAAAATGATGTTGATAATACCATGTGCTGAGAAAATGCCTGAAAGAAAAATCTCAGTCTATCAATAATTAATTCACATATATCATTCATCTGACGACAAAATGGAAACCAGCCATCACTTATCATATGCATGTAAGCAATGACCCAGATCACAAACCATCACTTTTAGAATAATTTACTAACTCATTTTTAATATAAGTAAAAAAATAGAATGCGTAGAACAAGGTATTCCTCAGTAGAAAATAAATGAAAACATAGGGAACACAACAATATTCAAGTACCCTAAAGAAGCCAAAAATGCAAATTTTTCCCCATAAAAATTACAATGCAGAACTTTATCCTTCAAAATCCAACCAGAATCGTCCACCAAAGACATGAAATTACACAATAGTGAGAGAGATAGAGAGAGGCAAAATTGACTTTTAAATCCTTCAATATTTGAAGATGCCAGCTGGACTGTGTAAAATGACGACTTCCCATTAAAATTTAGAGGATTAAGACTGAAAGCTTTCAAACTCAAAGGTCAGAAAGCAATTTGGACACCATATACAGCCATATTACTAGGTCCTCCCAAATCTTGGAAATTTAATTCCAGAAATTACTTAGAAGGTTTCAGTCTTGACTTCAATTTTTTGACAATTTATCACTTAGGATCCTGAAAATGGAACTACTAAAACCAGAAAAAGCAAATCAAAGTAAAAGAACTTGGAGCCTTAGACATTAATCATTATAAACTTGAATTCAGAATAACGCTACCCAACTCAATTTAATAGTTCTTAGTTTAAACATGTTTATAAATAATTGAATGCAACAAGTTTAACCCGCCACTCTAGGGACTATATATGAGCAACATAAATTGGAGATAAAAAAAAGTTCCACAATCTGTAGAAGAGCAAAACAAAGAAAACCAAGACAGACTCACATAGAATGCATCCTGCATGGGCCAGCCACCACGGAGCCTAGATATGTCCTTTGTGACTATATCCCTTTCAGCAGAAGCCAGGACTTCATCAAAAACAATTTTTGGGCTAGTGTTTTCCGCAATAGAAGATATCTTTGTGACAGTAAAGGATCAATCCAATTAAGGCAATTAGGCAAACATAAAAAACACAGCAAAGAAAGGAGAGGGAGAAAACTGATACATACCATTAATGATAAGCAAAGATAGTCAATAAGAAAATATACCACTAATATCAAAGTGGCATCAAATTTATAACTGAAAGTGAAAAGGATACCGCACCAAGAGTTTCCACACGCAAATGCTTATCAGTTACATAAATGGTGGCAGAGATCAATGATTGGGTTGTCCTATTATCATGAACATGATAAGTCACCGTCAGTTACCTTCAAAGTTTAGGAGGTAGAAAAAAGAAAGTGGTTTCTTCTGGTAGTGTACAAACTATGCAACAAACCTTAAGATATCAATCTCAGCAAGCTCACTCCCTCTCTTTGTAACAAACTCTATGACAGCTTGAATAGCTCCTTCAGCTGACTGTTTGACCTTATCACAGATAGCCACTGAGCAATTATGCAGTGCAGCTACCAACTGCAGGAAATTATCAATAAAGCTATTATTCATGCTGAATAAAAGTTTTCAATAACATTAACAACATAGAGAGAACAGATATTTGCCTCATCTTTTGTCAATAAAATGCACAGGGAGGACACAATCCGATTGAAAACTTCTGACGGATCAATGGAAGTATCCTGAATATAATAAATATAGGAAACTAATAAGTTCTGTGGTCTCAATCTCTCTCTACTGCATCTATTAAAGGAAAGAGAGAAAATGAAGCATGGTGATAAATAAGTGGTCAATGAACTTACATTCCTTAATATAGCTATAACATCCTCAAGAGAGGACAAAGCACCATAGGACAGTTCTTTATCTTCCGAAGTTATAGAAGAAGCTGAAGCTCGGGGAAGAGGGAGAGAGATGCTGAAGAGTTGGTCAAGAATCTATCCAATAAAGTATTATTTAACAATTCAACAAATAGCAATGTTTACCCTAAACTAAAGAACTAAGCACTAGAGAGCATGTCAGCATGCATATATTGTACCATATAACCATAAACTACTAATGTACTTTGGAGAGACTGTTAAATTATCAGGTTCCACAGGAAGACTTCTCAGTTACTTACTTGAGCGGATATTTTTCTAACTTCAGAATTTGTGTCAACACAGCGTGGAAGATACATTATTATCCTATCTCCCAAGCACAATGCTTCACGGCTTGGCAGTACAAAAGCAGCTGGCAGTTGGAAAATAATTTAGTATTCATTGAATCCACAAAGACAAACAATTTTTGGTAGTCTAGTGGAAAATATTTACTTGGAAGCTTCGAAAAGTTCCCATATAAAGTACGGTCAATTTGCTTGTTATGTGTGCAATTGCCCCTGCAGCCTACTGCACAATACCCACCAACACAAACCATCCGAAACTTGAGAAGCATCTCATGGACCGCAAGACAACCTCTTCTTCTCTGATACTCAACTGGAGAAGAAACAAACTGATCAATTTGCTTCAACATATGCAGAAGGAGCTCTGCCCGGCTTCTTCCATCATCTCCACTAAATTGTGTTATAAGTTATAACTAGTTAGCACAAGTAAAAGACTTCTTATACAAACAAAAGCCAATGTGATACAAAATGCCTAGAATCTTTAAAATTACTAATTGCATGTTAGTCACATATGTGTGAGAGACAGAGAGGACAGTTCGTAAAGGAGGGAATCTTTTGATTGTAATGTAACAAGCTAATTATTAAAGTAAGAGCTAAGAGTGACAATACGCCAAAAATTAAAAAGAAATATATAAGAAAAGAATAACAGATTAAGTACAGCATAGAACATTCAAAACAACACCTAATGTAAATTTTTTTAGAAAAATGTAACAGAACTAGGGCAAAATATTGCAGTAATTTTCACTTTGATTACCTACTCAGAAGAATTGCACATAAGAGAGTAATCAGGTTGTCTATAAGCGAGTTCACAACGTCTATCGGATCATTTGGTACAGCAAAGAAACCTAATGTTGCCTGTCAGATTCACATAGAAGTTCAGACAGATGATAAATTGGCACTGATACATTCCTAAAATTAAATTTAGAGCATAGATGATATACCTTCATTACATAATTTCTAGTTTCAACAGTTAGCTTGGGCTCCACAGATACCAATGTAGTGCAGGCACTTATAGCTAGGGCCTGTATAAAATCAAAAAAAAAAAAACTCAAAATTCACAGAAAACAAAAAACCATACCAAAATGTCCCCAACCTAAAGTTTGATCATCATAAATACATACCTGAGTACGCAAAAGTTCATTGTAATCAGCAAAGCCATCATTGTCATCTCGACCCATTAAAGTCAATATATAATCAAGCAACTGGTCCCTCCGCTTCAATGGAAATGTTGCACCACTTTCAGCAGCATTAATAACAGCATTACCTGCAATATTATCAAAATCATGGCAATTATAATTCATCAAATTAACACCTCATGGTACATAAGCGCACACACACATGCAACTTGGTGAAAGTTTTCAAAATGTCACAACCGAAAGTCAAGTGAGCTGGGCAATTCTATCACTCAAGAGAAGGGAAGTGGCACACTTTGGTTGATTTATCCACCCTTTGAATGTTCAGGTTTCTTGTAGGAGGAACTCTCATCATCAACAATGTACTCCCCAAACTTTTTTGTCTGGTAAGATTTCTTTGCCTCCAAATAACAGAGCACAACTTCAAAAAAATGTTATGAAAACCCAAACCCGTCGACAGCTAATGACAAGCCTAACTGGTGGGAACTTCCATCCAGCCAGTATCAACCATCATATACAGAAAAAATACAGGGCCTAGACATCCTCGGTAAATATGAACCAGATTGAAAGTGGAAATCATCAGACAAAACAAATCAGCATGATTGCAGGGACATTGTTGATGAGCTTGAAATTCAGTTTTCCCATTAAGAGAAAATGCTTCCATTAATCCACTTTCTATAAGAGAATTTAGAGTTCCTTTGCCTGAGCATAAACCACAACTTTCACAAACATACATTTTCTAGTGAACGATTTTTTTTGGCCGAGAACCATTTGGTACAGAGAAGTTGTAAAATGAATGAGTATCAAACTGATGTTATTTAAATGTCACTATTAACAGGAAAATTAAAAATATCCAGTTATCCCCAGTGAACAAAGCCAAAGAAACACAATCACCTCCCAAAAAACAAGTGTGACAGACAATTAAAAAAATGTGGGTATTCCAATCCATGTTACCCTATTAATTTAACAATCCTACCACTCAAAATGGAAGACTCCACCTAACCAAACAAACACATAAGAAACTCCAAGAGGGGAGTTTCACCAGCAGATATAGTGAGTCACATCTACTGTACGCCATATGCCTAAATAAGATTTAATTTTTAAATGAAGCACATTCCAGGACTAATTGCATTCACGGTATTGCTATATGAACTCTGGATAAACAAACAAGAATAACAACAAAAAGTTACAACAAAAACTTAAAGAGGATAATTAGAGACCTAGTAAATCAATTGCTGTGATTACAGCCTGCTTTGCCCGGGGGTTGCGCACATGTAAAAGCCTTGAAAGCATGTTAGTTCCCTGGAAGAGGTATAAATAAGTTAGAGTAAACCATCAGAAAACAACAGACACTTAAATCAGCTTTACCTGATTTACAATTAAATCAAATTCTTTCCAGAAAACATAATCATGCACTCAATCAATATGATAGAAAGAAAAACGATAGATACTTTTCATATGTATGCATAAAATCAATACATTAATGGATTGGACCATTTGAGAAACTGAAACGTATGTTCTTAATTTGTTACAACCAACATGAAATCTACCTAGGGTCAGTATACTTCAGATATCAATATTAACAAGTACTATAAATTTCAACTGGATTTTGAAGATATTAAATAGGACAAGATAGCTTTTAAATAAAATTAGACATGTTATGTAAGGCATGATCTAGGGGAAGAAAATAGTGCAACGAGTAAAATTTCAGTCATTTTATGCATGTTTATCATGTACTTATTTGTCTTTCCCCATCAAAAATGCCTATCAACTAGATGAGGGGATTTAGCGCATATTTAGCAGTTACACTGATATTTCCCTTCCAACATTGTTATGCTCTTTTTGGAAAATTTATGCATCAGCGCAACATCATTTAGAGTCTATCCACAGAATTCAAGAAATCATGCCATATATTGTAACAAATTAAAAGAAAATCATCTATCACGAGTTCACAACTGAAATAACTTCACAGAGGCCAGTCCCTAAGTTCAAAATTATACAGTTTATAACAAGCGTGACTATGACCAACTAAAATACATTAGCAAGAACCAGAAACCATTATAATAGAGCTGGGGAAAGGGGAAAAATAAACTGGCAAAGTAAAAAATGTCAGCTATGAAAAGAGCATGAAAAATTAAAAAAAAGGCAGATCCTCATCCAAAGAATAAACCATAATCCGAGCAGACAAGATGACCTACAACAAGGGCATTTATTCTTGCTTCAATTACTGTTGATGGGGCATACTTTGCAGCGTATCCATACATTAGAGCCAAAGCAGCATGTATATCATCAGACTCTTCTGTTTTAAAACTGTCAGAGAAGAATGACAGTATCCTGTACAGATGAAAAACACAAACAACTCAGATATCTCCAGAAAAGATAATTAAATCTGGAAAGATCTAAAGCAAAAGAAAAGAGATTATGAGTGTATGAATGCATGCACCATCATCATGTCCTGAAGCAATTAAATACGTAAATGTTAAACAAGTGGAGAAGTGTCAACGTAGCAACATGCCCCATTATTTAACAAGACAGATTCATCTGACAACTAACTTTTAGAGATAGAGACTTAAAATAACACATAACATCTTACAAGGAGGCTCCATTACATGCTATAAATTAACATATCAAACCTAAGTTGTTGAAACATTGACTTTTTTACTTTCATGGAAGCTATGTTGAACTACAGACAATCAAAATAAACAAATAAATTTAAAACCAATTTAAAAAGTTAAGTATAAACACTAAATTCCTCCATGTATAGCATAAACCTATTAAAAATGCTTTGTCCAACATTATCCAGAATATCCTTCAGCTTCTCCAGCACTGTATCCAGGTGGGATGCAGCAACCTTAAAATAACAGATACCAAACCAGAAAAAAGAGAGGAAAAGATGAGTTACAGAAAACAGGGAATAAAAGGATCATTTAACAAGATATTATATGAGAGTACCAATCCCATTGCTTTAGCCAACCCAAGCCTATTTGTTGGAATGGCAATGTTGGCTTGCTTATACATCCAATTTATTTTATCACGAACATATGCTCTGTCATTAACCTTTTGAAGCAGCATCCCCAAGCACCTGTTATAGGACCAATATCAACTTTTTCACGTTCTATCCAATTTTAAATAATTGACACTTGAATTCGCAAATGAAGTTGTAACTAAAAATTACAGGACATATCCTTGGCTGTGCTTTCAGCTTTTCTTTATCTCCATTCTCAAATGAACTGAAGTGTGGACAAAGAGGGTGGGGAAATGTTCTTAGCCTAATTTATATCAACTAGGATCCTATGTCAAAAGCCTCACATGACTGGTGTAGACTACCCACAGATTGAAAACAAGTGTAACTTCAGGGAAGTGTGAAGATTTCCATGATATATATGTCAAGATTTGTATCATAGAAAAACCCCATCTGAGTTGCAATTTGCAGTTTCAAAAACAGGGCAAGAAAAAGAGGGAGGAAAAAAGAACAGATTTTAAGGATATGTTTGAATTGAGGAAGATAGAGGAAAAGCGAGGGTAAGGGGAGAGAAATTTTAATTTAGGTATTTTCTTTGATCTAGTATTTAAACTTTTTTTTCAATACAATATGTTTGAATTGAGGAGAATGAACGTGAAGAGAAGAGGAGAAATTTTATTTAAATCTAAAACAGAATGTTTAAACTAAAATCTCACTTCCCTTCGCTTCCCCTCCATTCTCCTCAATCAAACCATACCATAACACAAATTCAGCATTATTACAGCATTGAATAATAATGAATCATGAACTAGCATATATAGCACCATTACAAACCCAGATCTTGCTAAAATAACTACCAGTCTAAAACCCTTTTTCCATATTGTAATCTGTAAATAGCACACCTCTTCTGGAAAGATAAACTTTTCACATAACACAAGCCAACATTTATCATATCATGCTCTCAGTAAATATATGAGAACACACTAAGGCATGAAGTATAGATACCTGTGAAGAAGTGCAGCATGTTCATCATCAGATGCATAAAGTTCATAATGTTTGGTGAAAACATTACCAAGAGACATTATCCAATCTGAATCTTGAATGAAATCCAAAGACTCAGCAAGAAACTGCAACCAGAAAACAAAAGCCATTAAATCTCCTGTGTTTGCCGAGTTTTAAATTTTGATTCTGCAAAGTGCAGGGACATGAGACTGCATCTGATTGGCTGCGTAACTAGAATGAACATTCTTGTCCATTTATGTATGAATTTTAACAAACTCGCCAAATTTAAAACCGTGCTTGGCTACAAAAGAAACACTATGTGTCTTACATCAACCTAGTTAAAACAATAATTAATTTAGCAGCAAAACAAATCAGGGATCCTACTTGCTGGGTGGTTAAGAATTTGCTTATAATACACTTCTTAGAAAGTTAAAAGTTAACAAAAAGAGAACAGGGTGGTTAAGAAGTTGATCACACTCACATTGATTATCATGTCATCCCAAGTGTCTTGATATGATAGATCCTGCTTCAAGTCTTCTGTGTCACTCACATATGCCTTCATCTTTGGAATCTAGAGCTTACCAAATAGACAAATAATTACACTTTGATCCATAAAAACCATCTCAGAATTGTAAAAGACACAAGATATATAGCAGAGCATGACATATTATAAATTAGAAATATCACAGAGAGGCTCTTGCTGATTAATCAATAAAATTGATGATTGTCCCAGACAACCCATAATTAGAGAATCCAAAAGCAACATTCTCTGAATTTTTATACAAACAATGAACATTTAAGAGATGACACTGCTAACCTGTAAGTAATCAGGTATGACAACCAGCCTTTTCAATTATTTATTTATTTTTTGTGATAGCCATTTCAATTGTTTTAATAACAACAGTGATTTGAATTATAGCCATTTTGACTAGTTTCCCAAGCTTTTAAAGGCATCCACAAAGAACTTAAGATTTCAACCAGTAAGGCAATAAGTACTTAAGAATCTAGAGCACAAAATATTACCTCATCTTGCCACAACAAATTGATGTTTTTGGGAAACAAAGGTGCCAGATGACAAAGAACCTACAAACAAATGAGCTTTTGTCACTAAAGAAATTCCCAGAGACCAGTCAGTGATATTGAGAACATACTCATTACAAACTATAAAAGAAAACGTTAAAAGAAAGTAGGAAACTAGGCATCTTGGAATTGAACTGTGTAGACCTTAAGTATAGAATATAAAAGTTATGTCCATTAGAATGGATTTTTACAAGTTATTTCTCTACTGTTCGAAATACCTCAACTTGATTACTTACTCTATCTATAAGTGAAACAGACAGAAAGATACATACTACATAATAAAGGAAAGAAACTCCAATAAGAAGACAAGCAAAAAACAATTATCTCTTCCTGTTCCACCAGCATCATGCCATAAGCCAACCAAGCAGAATTCTAGACAACTATATATCAAAAAATAAATACAAATGTAAAAAGGAAATCAAGAAAGAAATATTCTCACTGTCAAAATTTGGGTAGCCAACTGCTCTCTTGCCAGAGGATCATGCAAAAGCACCAGCAAACGAGCAAAAAGTTCCTGCACACATATTCATCATGGAATATGCAACGAACAGATATGTTCTCAATATAACATTCAAGG
Organism: Chamaecrista fasciculata; assembly: GCA_003254925.1. Taxonomy (NCBI): domain Eukaryota; kingdom Viridiplantae; phylum Streptophyta; class Magnoliopsida; order Fabales; family Fabaceae; genus Chamaecrista; species Chamaecrista fasciculata. The sequence goes on along the minus strand of QANZ01028123.1, from coordinate 95,133 downwards.
GATTTTTTTTCCTTTTTATTTTTTGGGCTATTTATCAGACCATGAATGAAATAAACAATAAAAAACTAAAAAAATAAAAATCTAAAACAAATTATAGCAGAGATGTTACCTCAACAGGTGGTAGATCAGCACGATTTTTACACTCACTCAACATATCATTACCAAAAGATCTATGCCGCCACAATTCTGAGATGCACCTGCAAACCTGTAATAGTGGCAACATAGTTTTGAGATTTGCTGGAGAAATTTGTGCAAGAATAAAACTTCATTTACACAGTCAGTGCATGCACGCAGCTGGACATCAGTAAGTTTTACAAGAAGCAACAATAAAGGTGGAGGAAGGGAGACATATTCAAGCAAAAAGACCATATCAAACCCAAAAGACATGCACATATCAAAGTAGTCAAGTATCAGAAAATCAATTTAAGGGGAAGCTGTAAAAGAAAGTAGGAAAGCAATGAAAAATAAATTGTGAAAATAAGTGAAGAATCTAAGAATGAACTTGAAATTCTATATTCTACAATTACTAACCAACAATTTAGAAGCTTACCGTGGCAACAGCACTGGTATAGGTCCGTGGAATAATCATCTTCAACAGAAAAGGCCAAAGAATGTGCTGAAAAAATATTAATTATCAATTGATGGTGCAAATTTTAGTAATTAGCCAATAGGAATCTATAAAAAGTAACAGGTCCCCTGAAACAAGTGAAATCACCACACTAAATGAATGTACCTCCATTTCAGGAATCGTTATGGTTACCAAAAGGAGACCTTTCTCACAAATCGCTCTCAAGTCCCCTGAAGTAACAGCTCCAAATTTCATCTGACAAAAACTAAAGATCATTAGGAATCTTTGATGGGCAAAGACTAGATTAGAATGTACAAAGACGCTATTATCCATACTCAGTTAACTTAAATGTGGAGGATAAGCAACCTTAGTAGAGTGAAAAGGAAAAAAAGAGACATGAAAGCAGGAGATTGAAACACGAGAGCTTTCTGATAATATAACATAAGAAACTGTGATAAAAACATCAAGGGCAGAACAACACTGCCAGATCAGGGAAAGTACCATTTCCCCAAAAAAAAAAAAAAGTAGACAAGCAGTCTCTAAAAAAATAAATCATCATGCTATAATGTTATTACATGATGAACACCACCAAAACAAAGTTGGGGTAGGGCAAACCAGTGCATACCTCAACTCTCTTATTTGAACTGTTATCAATTTCAACACGATTTTGATCTGTCAGGGCACAATGGCGTACAAGATATTCAACAAACAACTCACCAGATGAACCAACCAAGTAACAGTGTGAGGCCATGACCACAATCAACTACCATCAAAAGAACAAGTATCAATTAGAAAAGGCACAAAGCACAAAGAGTAAAGAGATACCAGAGGAATATTTTGGTTCACAATGTCTTACCTCTGAAAGTGCCTTTTGGACACCTAAATTCTGCTCATCTAGCAATAATTTTACCGATTCAACTAATAGAGGCCTTTTACTATGCCAGGCTTCAGACAACCTTCAAAAAAAATCATAACCCAGCTCATACTAAAGAATCAAGATTGAAGAATCATCATAATTAAAGAAGGCAAAAACCTTGGCAATAGATGCTTCAAGACGCAGAGTGCACTGAAGGTCAATGGTTCTTCCCTTAACCTGCATTTCTGGTGAAAAAAGAAACCTTAGTACAAAGATAAAGCAAAATAATAGAGAACCACGATCCTCTTCAGCACACTACAGAAGAACAAGCCCTAAGAGTGTAAGAATATGATTAAATTTTTAATTTTTATATATAAAAGATAATGTAGCATCTAATTCAACTAAATTTTATCTGCCTCATCTAGTAGGACAGGAGGGCTCTACAGTTTTTAAGCTATATACTCTTGTAATAGCAGTAGAAAATCTTCTAACCAGTTCCTCAAATGTTCTCCAAACAGGCAGAACTTTGTCCTCTATATTGTCTTTAAAATGCAACGTATATTTATAGTCAAACAAAATAATAAATCCAAATGAAATTAGGTATCTTATTAATAACAGAGATCTTAATCCTACAAGGATTGTACAATATAGACTACCATAGACCCAAAATAAAATGATCAAGTATTCTATCTCCTTCTGCAAAAGCCTTAATTGTCCTCAAGGAATGTCTCTATAGGTTTTCTATGACCACTACCCAGTGGCTCTGTCACTTTTCTGCTACAGGAAAAAAAAAACTGAGTAACTTTTCAGCATCCTTAAGATATTGTATAAGGTTATATAGCAGGTTTTCAAAAGAGAAAGACCCCTCTAATTTCAGCACAATCAAAACGAAGATGGAGTAATCATCTAAAAACAAATTTAATCCTGAACAAAACAACCAGTGATAACAGGGAAGTTCAACCCATGCTCAGCCCTAAACTTGACAACTTGATGGATAAAATCATTTTGGCACAAGGCACCTTTAGCCAATAATTGGCTCTAACCTGAGTTTGCTCATGCAATTATTTTGCACAGTTCCTCAGTTTTTTTAATAGGAAAAACAAATCAATCAATTTATTGAAGAAATAAAGAATTCTAACAAGAAATAAAACGTCCATGAACGTAGGCCCTTTTTGGATACTTACATTTACAAGGTACACAAATAAATCATCTGGATACACCAAACCAACCGTCAGAAAGCAATGTTGCACCTCATTATAAGTCTGTCATGAACATTAAAAATAAATTAGAATTTTATTTGTTACATGATCAGGGAAGTATTTATTTAAGAGATAGAATCGGTACAAAGTAAGCAGATAACAAATCATCCTAGAACATCCACAACATACAAGAATGAGACACAGAAAAACTTCAGCAAAAAAGGGCTCTCCAATAACTCTGCCAATCCCAAAAACTTCTCCATAAAGAAAACATTGCTGGCCAAAGTTATCAGTGTGCTCCGTGCAAAACACAACAACCCTAGCAAATAAAGAACATCTGTGGAAAAATATTGCTCACCTACATTACACTCATACAAAAGGAGCAAAACACTGATAGCAAAGTTTGACCTACTGGCCACAAACATTCTCCCCTTAATTGCAAATGAGAAACAAGGGTATAACAAAAAGCACCAGGAAAAGAAAACTCATCACTAACTCTTTCAACTGGAGCTGTATTCCTGTGCAAAGAAGGCAGGAACTACATTCCTTTGCAAAAAGTTGAATGAATGAAGTTGGAATTTAACAAGAGCATAAGTCATCTTGAGCAAATTATTCAAACAAATGAAGTGTATAACATACCTTCAGTCCAACAGAGAAATCTGAATGCTCTTTGCTATCATTATTGATACAAACCAATAAAAGTGTGGACAGAATAAGAGTTAGGTCCTGCAGACCAAAACGATAGGTTAGTTTGAACTTCTTAATTAGATAAACAGAAGAATGGAGCAGGTATGTTTCAGTGTTAACTCTGTCTTCTTCTATTTTCTGTTCTTTTGGGGGAATCTTAGAAGGATACATCATCCCACTATCAATGGAGTCCACAAGAAAAAAGAAAAAAAAAATGTGGTTTCAAATCTTACACAGTTTGGTATCATACTTACAACTGCTAATGTTTGTTTACAATATAATTTCAAATCACATCTATCCAACCACTAGAATTAGTATATGAATAAATGACAAATATACTGCTTTATATGTGAAACTGTTTTCCCCCAAAAGAATGTGAGAAAAACTGTTTTTCATCATAAATTGAATACAAGTTATACCAAACAGTTCATTACCCAAAAAAATCAAGCAGCATTCATTCCAACAATCAGCTGCCAGATTTCTCAATAATATAAAATAAGCATGTATAATCAACGAGTATGCAGTACAAAAGAAGAATAGTAGCAATTTCAGCATTTAAAAATTGTAGAAAGCAAATCAAATCGGAGTATCATGAGTTTTAACAGTCAATCCCAGGACAAGGACGCATGCCAGGTGCCACAACTTCCACCTCCTCCCCCCCTCCCCGAAAAAAAAATAATTGCACAAATGAACAAAAACTAATATTAGGGACAAAGACACTCAAGCCATCAGGAATGTTCAGAACAGAACATAGGATGAATTACCTCAAAATCAATCATAGGAGGGCCACTTTCGGACAGAAGAGAAGCATTTAAGAGACTGTGGAGACTACATGTTGCCAGAAAAGCAATATCTTGATCTTTTTTGTATCTGAGATTGGAAAAGAATCCACACTTAAATCATTGTCAACATCTTGGATAATTGTTATATGCTTATCGTGCATGAAGATGCTTTCAGTCATGCAATAAGAAAACTTTAGTGTTTAACATGGAAAGCATGCAACAGCTGTTGAACATGAAGTTCAAAAGTCAGAATAATATGCAGATCAATCTTACAATTCCAATATTGTGGGAACAAGCCTTGGTATGGCAGCCTTCAACTGTGTTCGTGTCACAAGACCGACCATCTGACCCAGTGCTTCCACAGATGCTACACGAACCTAATAAAATAGGCCAAAAACATTATGAAGTGTACTACAAAAGACAACTATTGTTACGCAAATGTGATGTAAAATTTTAATGGTCAGAGTTAATACATCATCAAAAACAGAATATACTGAATATGTGTTGCAAGCATAGAATCACAGCTCAGAATTTATGCTGAGTGGTTATGAAAGAATGGTTCACATAAGCTGATAAAACAATATTATTATTCTATACTAATTGATAAAGTTTTCTTCTTTTTTTTTTTGTTATTTGACTCGGCGCCTGATCAAAATGTTACAGATTCTGAGTACAAAGACAACCGCAATCATTTGGAATGAAAAGACAGAACTCAGGAAAATTTCCCACTTCCTTGGTGCTTGCTATCAAGTCCTCCAATGAGAACATAATATGTAGAGGAACCCTTAAGATAACATATCACATTGTGCTGAGTTATAAAGTATCCACGTTATATTTTTAGAGGAAAATATAACACCAAAATTCTTAAAAACAACACCTAAATTTTGTAGAGAACAAGAAAATAGATAAACAAGTTAACCACAGTACAAAGTATCTCTTAACAAAAGAAAATCTTTTAACATTCTCTATATTGCATCGTCAACTAAATAGAAAGAACAGAAATGGCTAATGAGCTTTGAAAATTACAATACAACATTTTAGTCGCAAACCTTCAGATCCCGTGAAGTTGACCAAACTCTAAGCAAAAGCTCAAATGCAGAATTTAAAAATGACCTGCACTACATCCATATAATCCTCAGAACAAGCAATAAGGAAAATGCAACGTAGGAATCAGGGTAGAAAAAACTATAAAGACTATGTATTATATCTCACATGATATCACCATCAAGGAGTGAATGTGAAGGAAAATCCATACTATACTGCCAGGCAGCTTGACACCAACACTTAAATGCTGCAAATAACAATTGATGTATCAATCAGTATGCTCTTATAAGTTAAACCGGTAACATAATCAGTGGCCCCCAAAAAAAACAACAAAGAATCATGAGAACAAGAACTCAATCTATAACTGGCGGCAAAAGGGTCTTAATCTACATCCAGTATATCAGCAAAACAATTTAAGGGAAGATAAATTGAGAGAATAAAAATATGCTACAAGGCTCTGTGTGCAAGGAAGGGAAAGAAATTTTTTTTCTTATGAAATCAAGAACCTTGCCCGTGACTTTTATGAGCTTATCCACCCGAGTGGCACTATTACCTTATACTGTACTTGCAGTTTGGTTGGTCCTGAACAGAAAATTTTGCACAATCCATAGTGCACTCCAGGCAATGATGAGGCCGGATAGAATTAATATATAATAGAAAATAAAGTATTCAAGATGCTTAGTTCAAACAAGTATATAACTCTCTAAGCTCTCCCTCAATTAAACATCTAACTGACGTCTATTATGTCTGTGGCATGAAACTGAACAAAGTAGTTTTGCATAAAATTGAAACTGTCCAAGCAATTTAGACAATGTTAAATTTATGTACAACTTCAACCAGAACAAGACTATCACCAAAGTATACCACATCCAACCAAGAATACCCTCCCTACAGTTGAAATCACATTACAAGTTCATCAACAAAACAAAAAGAAAAATCATCGCACCATTTGCAAAAATTGGCCGATGCACATCACGGACATTCCCAAGAATCGGAAGAATTCGTGAAAGTACACCTTTCCACCGAGGAATGAACTGCAGGGCTGTACCAAATTTATAAAGTAGGAAACCAATTTAACACCTTTTTTAATGTAACAGGAAATTTTACGAGAGGAAAATGTAAAGAAAGATGACAAGATAACTTCCCAAAGCAAGTGAAAAAAAAATCTCAGTATATTAAATAAAGATAAATACATAACAGCACCTACCTCAGGACTGAATTCTACTCCACAAAAAACATACATACACACATACAAGGCTAAATTAAGGGAACTTTTTTATTACTTACGATCAGTAGAAGCAAATTCTGCAAGTATTTGTACCATAGCAGGTAATGCCGAATTTGGGCCAGATAAATGAAGAAAAATTTCTTCCATCATCTGCAATACCAATTTAAAGGACAGACAGGCAGAGATAGATTCAGTGCCCAGCTAGGGATCTAGAGGAAGAGAAGAGAAAAGGAAAGTAAATAAATATAAATAGAAGCCACTACAACTCTCTATAAAGTTGAAATAAAAAGGGAGGTATTATTTAAGCATAAAATATATACACTCATAATAACTCTAAAAAATAAACTATCAACTAAATTCACAAATAAAGAGAATTGGTCATGGTCCATGGTTTATTGCCGACTGGTTCTAGACACGATTTCTTGAACTAATGTTCTGAGAGTTTAAAAGGCTTACATGTACTGAGCTCTTTCTTTCTTCTTGCCTTTTCTTGTCTACCTCAAACCATCTAACTTTTTCTTTAATTTCTCGATTAAAAATATAATTTACAAAAAAATAACATCATTCAATAATAAAACTTACAAGGTCAGGTAGATGAGAACCTATTGCAACAAGTAGGCCTGTTGCGGCTCGTTGCCAGTCCGAATTGATTTCCTGCAGAAGACAGTTACCACGAAGACTAAGATGACCATGTGTAACAGTTGACCCCAAGAAGTAACATGAAACGTCCATAAAATGGACTGTCCTAAGATGACAATGATATCGAGAAAATAATGCACAAGAAACTCATGGGAAGTTCCACATATTTATGCTGATAGTTCAAATCCACAGGTGAAAAGCAGAAAGGTCAGTGTCACAAAAGAGTATTCTCTGGTGAGAGTGAACCCACCTGCAACCAGATAGTATAAAAACTAGTATCAAATTTGCAAAAACAAGAAATTAGATGAATTTAATAAAAAAATATCATTGGGACTTGGGACCATAAGTAACATACACAGCTCACATATGTACTACTTAACCAAATTAATTGTACAAAACAGGAAGTGATACCAAAAAGATGCAGCGATAGAAATATATAGTTAAAGATTCTAGAGTAATATTTTAACAAAAAAGAACACAACAGTAAGACACCAAATGACCAAAGTACCTCATTCTCCCACCTTGTCCCAAAACCACAAAACCAGACAATAATAATAATAATAATAATAATAATAATAATAATAATAATAATAATCCAAATTAAGTTCACAGGCACAATGTTGTCCAAACAGCCCACATAACAAACTCGATAATAGACAAGTTATCTCTCAATGCAACAAAATAACCAACTCAATCACAATTCATTTAATAAGCACACAACCACTCTCCTCTGATCAAGGTATGCTTTAATTCACCAATCACAAGGCAACCAAGCACCAACATAAGATGTTAGAAATTTCAAAAGTCAAAACTTATTAAGATACATAACCCAAAAATCAACTTCTCTCCCTGTCCTCATCCCCCAACCATGCTATTTCTGACCACATATGTGCAGTTAGAAAAAATTTAATTTCAGAATCAACCCAATTCTAATTGACTACTAATCAGACATAAATATATCAATGATCCACGTTTAGAACCATCAACAAACATGTCCTGCCTATAAACCAAAATTTTTCTCACCCGGTAACCTTCTGTCTCCCCTAATGTTTGACACCCAAAATTCTTTGCCCTCTTTTATTTCTATCTCCCCTCACCCGATAATCACAATTCAAACATGGACTTTTCCCAAATTCAGCAACACGTTATTTACCGCTTTAAATGAATATTTCCATATGACATAACTATATCCTGACAACAAACACCTAAACAAGAACATCTATGATTTTTTTTCCATCTGTATTAAATGAGTTAACTTTTGACGGGAAATTGCTTAACAAATCACCAATCCCACCCAATCATAATCGCCTTATTTTCATTGAAGTCTGGACTGACTGAAATTAATAGCATAGCACTTCGCCATTTGATGCAGAGCAAATTCATGCATTAAAGTTAAGGCCATCAATGTAGTCTGCAGCAATATACGAATTTTCCTGTATGAAAATACAAATCACCTTAGAGGATATCATCTCAGCTGTAGCAATCTTAGCAAGCTTTGCCATAAAAGAATCATCTACTTCTCTTTTGTCCAGAGAGCGGACTCCAAATGCCATCACTTGAAAAACGCCGGCCATGTTTCCGAATCGCTTTTAGAAATAAAAAAAAAAAAAATTAGGCAATAGTTCCAAACACAGACAAAATCTCGCCCCATTCTAAAAAAACAAAAAGCAAAGTTAACTACCCGACGTCCTCCCCGTGAAACAGCCGCGCAGCAGTCGAGAACTAGAAGAGGATTTCTACGAATGTAGGCACGTTAGACCAATTGTCAATTAGATTCCATGAGAAATAACTATATAAACAAATGGAATAGAAAAGATTACAGAGTAGCAATGTCTTTGAGAGAGGACATAGAAGCCTCTCTAACAGCTGAAGAATCATCGGCAACTGATGAGACCAGCACTTGGACGGCCTCTGCAACAAAGCCAATTATGAGATCAAAGAACACGAAAAGCAATCAACCATCACAATTGCAAAAGAAGAAGATACCATGTGCAGGAATTGAACTTCCGGACGCCATGGAAGAATCTCACGGAATTCACAAGTTGACGGAAACAAGACGTCGGGCAACATATAAATCCCGACGGAGACAAACGAAATGTCACCCTAGTTTTGTGTGTGAAAGATCACCGCTACTTTCGGTAAATAAGAAATTTCTCAGGTCACCGATTCACCTCCGCCGACGCCGCCTTCTTTCTCTTTTTTTTTTTTAATTATTTTGGCAGATCCCAGCCACCACCCTATCGAAGTGTCGATTGATTTTTTTATCTAATCTTCTATGAAATAATATTGATAATGATTATTATTGTTATTATGGTAGTTACAGGTAGATTTATTATAAATCCCCCGCCAATTTTATCAAAGACAAACACAGATCACATTGATCAATTATGTAGAATGTTCTTATTAATTATTTTCTGCTTTTCCCTCTTTCTTTTTTGTTCGGTTGGCCAGTAACATTCTGTTAATCAATAGTTTCTAATTATTTTTTTTGGTAAGCTTTTTTTAAAAAAAAAAACATGCAGAAGGCAAAAGCTTCATTATTTTTTCATTTTTTAATTTATCTTATTATTTAAATAGTGAATTAATTAATTAATAATTATCATATGATAAACTTGGGAAAAATAACCCAGAGAAACCATTTCCGTTCTGAACACATACTTTAGCATTACTTTATGTGAGTCATCTTTTAGCAAATCTATATATCAATGAGACACTAATTGATTGATCGTTTTTGAGATTCACCATCAACGAACGAATACTAGTATACTACTCTCTGAGTAAGCTCTTTTATGTAAAATAACTGATAACTGATTCTAAGAATTCTTTCACCCCGCTTTGGTGAACAACTTTAGTTGATTTAATATGTTACTATAGTATAAAATATATGTTACTACTATCATATCACACATTAATAGACAATACCAACAAATGTTTAACACAGTCAAAAAGGAGCTGCACTATTATTTATTTATTTTTTTTACAAACGAGCTGCACTACTATCATATCACACATTTTTTGTTACAATTTGCCAATAAGTGTTATCTTAAAATATCATAGTATTACTAAACATCGGACATCTAAAATCTAAAGTATTATAATATATAAGGTATAAGATGATTGATATAAATTTACAATGAACGAAAATACGCTCAAAAAAATATATTGGATTAGTCGAGGAGTGACATCGAATATCAGAAAAACAACTAAAAAAAGAAGATACTGGATTAAACATAGACCCCAAGAGTTTTTATTTTTAATATTTTCTTTCAATTATATTTGAATTTTTTTTGTCATTTCTTATATTTTCAAAATTTAAATGTAATATCAATAAATTTCAAGTATCTTTTAATATATGTAAAAATTATTAATAAATTTCAAACTATAAAATTACAGAAAAATATTAAAACATTATTTTCATTATATTTTATAATAATATAAAACTATTCAATTTTATAATATTTTTATTATTTTTCACTTTTAATATTTTATTTTTCATATTTTATATCAAAATATAATTTAAAAATTAAAAATATAAAATCATATATGGTAATGTATACCAAATAATTATTAGAATTCAAATTTAAATTGATAAAATATTAAAATAAAAATTTCTTCCCCTCTTCGATCTAAACACGTCATTTTCAGTTTTATAAAAAAAAAAATTATTAATAAAATTAATAAATAACACTAAAAGTAATCCCGAAAATGTATTATAATGATAATGAGTTAAATTCATAAGGAACCAACCACTATATATGTACAGTCGCGATGATGTCAAATAAGAGGCTAGTGGAAGCTAAGGGCCGTAAACATTTGAAATTGAGGTTTCAATAAGGAGAACCAACTGGAGCTATGAGACCCAGGAATCGCATTATCTTCAACCGGCGAGCCTTTCCCTCTGATTTCGTAGTGGATGCCACCTCCTACAAAATAATTTCATTATCTGAATGATGCACTAGATAGATAAGCCTACTAAAAACCAAGCCAAAAACATTGGGTAAGAGACTCACATCAAAATGAAGTTTACGCTTGCGTTCCCTTTTGCCCCTTCCTCTCTCCTTTACATCATCTATTGTTTTACTTGAGGTAGATGAAGTCCATTTATCTGTTCATAAATTAATATTAAAATATTACGACATAAAAAAAAAAACATAAAGGATTGAAGAAGTATACTAAAGCCTCATTGATGGTAGCCATAAATTAAATGAACAATTATAATATTTGACAATGACAACTTCATAAGCATGTGAAATAAAATGGTATCAGGTGGTACGACAATGTTCTTACACATACTAGTTTGAAAGCTAAATTATTTCGACGGATACAAAGATTATATGATATGGATAATAATTGGTGCGCGCAAATATAAGTAACCAAAATATCGTCCATTGAGATGAAAGTTTTACAAATTAGAGATTGTGGAACTGTGGTTTATCCTCATTGTGGATCAGTTAAAACACAATTGAATCTCTTGTTTGACTGGATTTACAGTATATAGCAAATTAACAAAGAAAAGCAACCCTATCAGTAGAGTATTGCCATTTGCCCCTGAACAAGAAACTTATTTTTCCACAAGCTAGAATGGAGCAAATTATTTCTCTCTAGTATAGTAATTTCATTAATTCAATTGAGAATGATTCTACCCTATCTACTAAATGTGTTTATGCATCATTCCATCAATATTATTTCCTATTCTGATCATTGCATTTTTATGCATAAAACATAACTTAGAGTAAAATAACAAGTTTATACCTGATGACTGATCTCGCACTTCTGAGTGAAGAGACCTTTTGGGACTCAACTTTCTGCATGATCTATGTTTGTCCTTCTGCAAAGCCTAGAACCAAATACGAAAACAATATATATATAAATTCTATAGTACTGGAAGTCTGGGACCAAAAGATACTGTGTTGCTTTAAACAAACATACTTGTTTTAGTGCATCTTGAAAATCTTTCGAGGGGTTGCTGCTCCTTTCTTCAAAAGACTAACAAAAAAACATGCAAAGACATCAGATATTGATGATATATTAAGACAAGCATAGAAGTTAGAATGATGTTCTGTGCTATCAATAACCTCCCAATTCTCCAACAACCCCTCTTTTCAACTGGAAAGAAACAAGGGGGGGAGGGGGGAACAAGAGGGGTGGAAGGATCTGCAACATTGAAAACAACTTGCAGACTCTAGAGTATAGAACATAATTTTAATGGTCCACATGCCTAGTGATGCATGCCAACAAGAGAGAGACTTTAAACAATAAGTACAGCAAAGTGTACTTAAAATTCAATATTGAGAGGGAGACTTGGCAACAACAATGATCTATGTGAGATAAAATAGTAAGATAAGAACCAAACTCACATCCTCAAATGTCGAAAGATCTTTCACTGGATCAATCCAAGCACTGTAAATCAAGTAACGTTCAGCTCAATCAGTAAACGTGTCACACACACCCAGGAAAGAGGAAACTCACAATGAGCTAGAGATACGCCACAATACCAGTGATGATTCCCGATAAACTTTACTAAAACATGTCCATCACTAGCCTGGTCAGAAAGGGTGGATCTCTCTTCTACAATCTGAAAATTTTATTTATTTTTTTAATAAACATGAATATATGAGTAGAACAACTAACAGAGAGGCATCAAAAGATTGAAAATCACTCATGTCTAACCCATGATGTTAAATAATAGTTTGATAAAGTCAGTTTAGATACAACCTAAAGAAGTCAAGTAAAATATGTATTTGAATGCTGCAATACAAGCAGAAGAAAGTTGTACTAAAGATTTAAAAAGGGTTAATTATGATTGGATTCAAGGAATTAAAAAAATCTTCAATCTGATCTTGGTCTAACAAAGCAAGGAATGAGTTGGCAAATTGATGGTTCAGCACTATAATGTTGAAGGTACAGGATGATCTTAGTCTAACCAAGCAAGGTTTGAGATGACACAAAAGTTCAAACTTCAATATTTGAAAATCAAAAGATTTAAGAATAAAGATCACTGATGCATCAGACTGGGTCTAAACCATGGAATGTGACTTCTAGAGTTCATAAATGGACGCGTGCCTGCAAATCTACAATAGGAAAGGAAAAAAAAGAAGGGAGAGGGGGGGGGGGGGGCATTGTAA
>QANZ01028123.1:67076-81998 GCA_003254925.1 Chamaecrista fasciculata | reverse complement strand
GGGGGGGGGGGGGCATTGTAACAAGCAAACAGAGAAACAAAATAGGAAGTTCAACACGGTTGACAGCTAGGTTAATACATTTAATACTACTCAAACAATTAAAGTTACAATATATGGTATCACTTAAACACTTTAAAAAAGGGAAAAGAGAGAAATAAATATGATGAGACTTGAATAGTTGAATTCATAAATTAAAACATATATAATTCACATATACCAAAAGCCATTTTCAATTTTGTGTTCTCCAATTGGATATTGGATAAATAAGCACATGCACATGTTACATCCAACTTCCTCATGTCTTAATTTCCAACTAAACTTAGGCAGAAAATAAGCATATATAAGATCAAGATTGTTTAAGCGAAGCTTAAACATCAAGGATGAAGCCCTACATGCAACCCTTTGGCCCAAAATGTCAAAAGAGGCTGCAAGAAGAAACCAAACCAGAAAGAATAAAGTTTGCCATAGATCATATCTTTGTGAGACTTATTAAGTACTAGTTTGGCACATTGCCAGCAGACCTAAAAAATTTATCTTTTCATGTGTTTACAGATACGTAGCTTCTCATTTTGACCCACTCACATGCATTTAGAAAACAAGCAGAATCACAACATGTTAGAGAATATACCTCAGCTGGCCACCATATTTGACAATCTATCTTAGCCCAAACAACACTTCCTGGGGTTACAGCAATACAGCTGTTGTCAGTAATAGGTGTCTCCTGTGTTGTAGATTCTGAAACCTCGAGGGTGTCACTTTTTTCTTGTCGAGCATCCCTATATTAAATTCACAAAAGTAATAAATAGAGTAAAAAATATAATGCTCCATACAGCGATGAGCTCCTAGCAATCCAAGATATACCTAATGCTGCCAAGTTCAAGGCCGTCATCTCGGATAACTGATTCAGCTTCAATAACCGGAACATGGAGAAAGTTAGGCGAAAGTCCTGGTCCATCCTTCTGGTAACTGCCACATTTAACCAGTTTACCTACAGGAAACTGTTTTTCTTTTGTTCTACTCTCCTTTAAACTGATTGCAGAGACATTTTGCAATCTAACTTCTCCAGAAGTTGAACTCAGCGAGGAAACTGCAAAAATGTTGCCAAAATAACAGTTAGCCGTGTGCTTTAACAAAATTCAGCAATCTGATGACAAAAATAGCCTTGTTCTGCAATTAATGAACTACACTTAGACTTGTGTACAAATCATAATTGAGTTGTAAGTTCAAAACCCAAGTGAAACAGTTGATGCATGCAAATATGAATATAGGAATTTATCTTCAAAATATTTGATCATTTACTAACAACAAAAGATATTGGAAATACCATTGGAGATCTTCGTTATTTGACCTTGGAGCAAAAACCCTCATTCTACACTTTCCACCCAGAATATTTATATACTAGAGCAATAAACCCTCACGATGATATTAACACCCTGATCATTGCAAAATAGTTCAACTTATAAACACAACAGCTTTAAAGTTAAACTACATTGAATTTTCCTTGTTCAACCACAAAAACATCATAAAAATAACATTGAATGAATACATCACTTTTTTGAGCCATTCACAAGAAAATAATCATACATAAATATATAATGTTAAGGAAGAAAGGAGAATACGTTGTCTACTTCCAATTCAGGATCATTTTATGGTTATAAGAACAACAAAAATCGACAATTTAATATCTACTAGATGAATTATACAAACGAATAGCGTAAACATTATCTTATACATCAATGTCTGACAACAAATTCAAGAAGAAGCACAGTTGGATCTAAACAGTATACAGGAGCTCGAGAGATCATGAGTTTCAGTTGAGGATAAAGAATATCGGCAGAAGCCAAAGAAAATAAAACGATGTTTAAAAAAAAGAGAAACCAAGATTATCCCGAATAATCGACAAGAACTGACAGAAGTCTGAGATTTTATTTCAATAAACGAAAATTGTCATCAGATGGATTGACTCTGATGACAAAAAACCCAACCCACGATAGTGATCGACATAATCAAACTGAAATCAGAGCATATTCAACAGTGAACAGGCAATTCGATAAATCAAGAACTACAGTCATTAAGCAGACAATTTCTCTATGTTGAACGAGATTTCCCAATAATGTGATAGAGGAATTAAGAACAGATATAAAATCGCAGAAAGAAAGCAACCTGAATTTGAGAGAGAAGCCGGACGGCACATAAAGACAGAGAAATAAGTGCGGCGTCTGGGTGGTGAACTTCTTGGCTGTTGAGAATGTTTTGGTATACAATCAATTGGAATCATCTTCTGGCTCTTCTTCTTCTCGGGCGTCTTTCTCTTCTTCGCCATTGCTCCGAATGGAAGTACCAGCAGAGACGCTAAAAAATCAATTCCAAAAGAAAATAGAAGAACCCTAGACCGAAACCAACAAAATAAACAAGAAGCTCGTCGTGTTTGATCAAGAAGAGGAATATAATGTAGCAATAGGCGAAGTTAAATCTTGGACTACAAGTTAAATTTGCAATTCGCCGTCTTCGATGGCTATCATCCGAATCTCATAAGGCATTGTGTAATCCGAGTATACAAACGGAATAGTCTGACGCAAATAAGCCCCTAAAACCTTCCACAACCGACACATCCACAACAAAGTACTACTGGAAATGTTCCACAACATAATGTTGAAGCTATTATATATATATTTTTCTTTTTTACCTAAAAAAAAACTACATTTTCTCCTTCCGTTAATGATCTTGAATATTTGATTGTTGTCTTAGCAAATATGATAGCATTATTTGCTATACATGAGCTGGGGATAGAGATCCCCTCGAGGAATATAGGAGGTAGTGCTGCTGCCATAATTGGCAGAAAAAGGAAAATATATCATTGAAAAAGAAAATATTTTGACTTTTTTTTTCTTCAATTGTGATTTTGGATTCTTTTTAATGAATGAATACTTTGATATTTGTCTATTTATTCTAAAAAAATTTATTGTTGTTAAGATACTTTAACTATTCAGCATTAGTTTCTTTTAAACTTTAAGAACATCAACAAATCTCCTAGCTAGTTTTTGCTGTGTTAATCTCATGTTCCTGGACTGTCAAATAACAGCTAACTTCATCTATTTCTGATTTACCCAACATTAGAATGTGGCCCATAAAACCAAAGATAAATTAAAGTTGACCTGTTGACCAGTATGATCATGAGACGCTTCAAATTTGGTTATTGTTGACATTTAAATCAAAATAATTTATAGTAAACTAAATTAATTTGGTTCCTTAAAAGGATGATAGTCTTTTAATATATAGTCTTCAAAAAAAATTATAAAATTTAATATATCAAATATATAGCTACAATTAATTTAGTTATGTTATTAAAACATAGGGTAAATTACACTTTGGTACCCTATGGTTTGACCTTATTTCACTTTGGTACCATGTAGTTTGAAACTTTGACACTTTGGTACCCTGTGGTATTCTCCATTAACACTTTGGTATCCTTTGGAGCTATTTTGTAATTTTAACTATAACAAATTTTGCAAAAATTACATTTTAACCCCAAAAATTTTTAAAAAAATTACAAATAGGTCCCTCGATACATATTATCTAGGGACTAAAATGAAAACTTTAAAAAAATTGTTGGGGTCAATATGTAATTTTTGCAAAATTTGTTATGGTTAAAATTACAAAATAACTCTAAAGGGTACCAAAGTGTTAATGGAGAATACCACAGAATATCAAAGTGTCAAGTTTCAAACCACAGGGTACCAAAGTGTAATTTACCCTAATTTTTTTTAATAAAAGTATTAACATTTTTTTATCAATTTTTGTAACGTATGGTAAACAGTAAACACTAGCTAGAACCTTCACATTAAATGGCCAAATTAACAATAAAAGTATATATATTAATATACTTTAATTGTCCTGATATTTATTATATTAATATTTTTTGTACGTGATGATAAATATATATATTAATACATTTTAGTCCCTAGATAATATGTATCCAGGGACCTATTTATAATTTTTTGAAAATTTTTTTGGAGTCAATAAGTAATTTTTGCAAAATTTGTTATGGTTAAAATTACAAAATAGCTCCAAAGGGTATCAAAGTGTTAATGAAGAATACCACAAAGTATCAAAGTGTCAGGTTTCAAACCCCCAGGTACCAAAGTAAAATAGAGTCAAACCACAGGATATCAAAGTATAATTTACCCAAAAAATTCTATCTTCTTTAAATTAAAGTTAACGTGAAATTTTTTTAAAAAAAAAAATCAATTCAACTCTTCTGAAATAACATAAAATTTTATAACTTTTTAAAAAAAAAAAAAGAATCATACTTCTCTTATGCAAATTAAACTTAATGCTAAAACGCTAATTATATATCAAATAATCATAATTTTTATTTTCATTTGTTTTGTCAACGGTGAAGAGAGATGAAGCTAAGCTATGTTATTGTTTTTGGAATGTTCATTGTTTTGTCATATAGACATATATTACTCTATAACTTCCATGACATACAAAATTTATGAATCTATCAACCTAGTTATTAGATTATCTGGGACAAGGTATGTAGTTTAGACAGAACAAAACGTTATGTTATAAGACTCGGCCCCTTTACATTGATACTTGGGTGGACTATTATCCCCTGGGTAGGTGTGAGCATTGTTACACGACTCTTTATTTCTCTGTGAGTACTCATAAGGTAGACAACTACTATCACCACAACAATACTTAGCCTCCTTCAAAGCGTCACATGCACTATAGTAGTACTGTCAAAACGAGCCAACCCGACCCAAACTGAAATTGCAATTTCAGTTTTATTCATTGCCATGTGGCTTTGAAAACGTAGAACATGGTAATGAATAAAACTGAAATTGCAATTTTGGAAGAAAAGATTGAGTGGAGAATGCACAAAAATTAAGTGGGACACATGGCACAATTTTCACCTTCAGATTTGATCAATGGCTTGTAATCTTGTATTCTCAAATAGCAGAGACTTCTCAAACAGCAGAGACTGCAGAAGAAAAGTATGGTAGAAGATCCACAACCGGTTGTAATATGTGGCGTTGCCATATGGCAGTCCAATCATGCCATATAAGCATGCAAAATGGCAAGCCAACGTGGTATAAAGGAACACATCACATTAATGACGAACTAAAGCAAAAATGTGAGAGATTTGTCTTTTCAAATATGGTATATTCCAATTATTTCGTATAATTGGTTGATACATTAATGTTTATTGATCAATTTTTAATAGGTTGTTCGTGATTGATGAATCCAAGCCAAAATAAAAGCTATTACACAAATACATGATTAAACGAAAAAATTGGAATCTACCATATTTATCATTGTTGTAAAATAATTCGAATAATGATAAGGCTAATCATATATATACACTTGGGACGTGGAATGTCTACACAAATTAAGGAGATACAGGGTTGGAAGCTGTTATTTAATATTGTTGTTTATAATTTCAGACAATTTTCTTTAAGGTTATTACATATGTCTGAATTATGAGTTATTTTTTTTCAAACCAATGAATGTCTAATTTTCTTTTGCCCATTATATATTTACAATGTTTCATGTTTGCACGTATAGTTATTTCAATTTATCTTTAGTTTTTAGGAATATTTTAATTAACGGATTAGAGATAAAATTAGTAAGTTTTTTTGGTTGGTAACTTCTTTTTGTAATACCAGAAGTACTACACACATAATTTGACATTTGTAGTTATTCAGTCACTAAATAGTATATTTCTATTATTGAAGGACTAAATTGTTAGAAGTGTGAAAATTAAAAGACCAAATAATAAGTTTTCACTTGCTTAAATCTCATCTACTAGTTTCTCTTTCCCATTATCTATACACTTATCCAACTATCAAGTTTCANGGGTAAGCACCGACATTCCACTGGAGTAGTCAAAAAATATCTCTCAATTTCTTTAAAGATTTATGAAAAGAATTTACATATTATTTACTAAATAAGACACTTGTATCGATTAGAGTATTTGAACTCTCACTCTTATGAGAAAGTGTCCAAACTTTAACCAACTTCACCACTCTTTGTCTGCACAACTAAATTAATTTGGTTCCTTAAGGATGATAGTTATTTTAATATAATCTTAAAAAAAATACAATTTAGTATATGAAAATTGTGTCTCTAAGGTTAGGAGACTAAAAATTTGTAAATTTATTTGCTCAATTAAATTAAAAACTTTGACATCTTTTCAAAATCAAATCATTAACATAATCAGGCCAAAAGAAAGTCNAGAAATTATATAAATCAATGGAATAAATATTTGCTATATGAAAAAAATCATAGAACATCACCCGTGCAACGCACGGGTCCAAAACTAGTTTAAATTTAACGTAAAACAAATTTAAAGGGACAAAATATAGCCACCTGCAACCTTTTATGTGGAATTTGGAATGTTTATTTATTTCTCTATAAACTTTATTACAAATGATTAAGGAAATTCTATCAATCTAATTATTAAATTGTCTAAACTAAGAAACACGTTATAAAACACATTAAATTCTATCAATCTAATCTAATTATTAAATTTAAATCTAATCATTGATACTTGGGTGGATTATTATCCCCTGGCCATGCATGAGCCATATTACACAACTCCTTGTTCCCGTTGGCAACTATTATATCCTTGTTCCCAGCCACCAATTCTGGAGGGCAAATATCCTTAAGATCCCTGGCACAATCCACTATTAGTCTTATATCTTTGGGTCAGGTTTAAAAATAGTCTTATATCTTTACAAAAAAATCAACTAATGATTAATTCTTTTACAAAAATATAGGACTAATTCTACAACTTGAATAAATTATATGGGACCAAAATTAAGATATTTTGCAAAGATATAAGACGAAAACTGCAACAAAAGATATAGAGCCAAATTGGGAACTGAGCAAAATATGAGACCAAATTTACACTTTAGCCTTATTTTGTCATATATATTATTGTACTCTATAAATTCCATAACAAACACAACTTATGAAATTCTATCAACCTAATTATTAGATTATCCGACACATGATATATAGTCTAGATAGGACAAAAGGTTATGTTATAAGACTCAGCCCCTTTACATTGATACTTGGGAGGATTATTATCCCCTGGCCATGCGTGAGCCATGTTACACAACTCCTTATTCCTCTTTGAGTAGTCATCAGGTTGACAATTACTATCACCACAACAATATTTAGCCTCCTTCAAAACGTCACACGCGCTATTACACCCCACGTATAGACCATCCTTGTTCCCGGCCACCAAATCTGGAGGGCAAATATCCTTAAGATCCCTAGCACAATCCACAACCGGGCATGGACCCGACCCATCCACTAGGGTCCCGCCTTTTGGTTCGACCCGAACCAATACGTTCTGCCCATGGACCAGGCTCACTTCATAAGAAACCACTGGGTTTTTGATGTCAAAGTTGAGAAGTGTTACCGGATAAGTGGGTTGTGGACCCGAGCATGTGAGGCTGCCTGACCCGCAATCTCCGGTCTCACATGAGAAAGAGCCATTATAGGTGCACTTGGTACGACTCCAAATGGACCCGGTCCACCGATCATCCATGGTGAAAATTGTGAGTGCGTTTGGTTTCATTGTCGGTTCAACGTCACCCATGGCTGGGCTTGAGCCGCGCCATAGAGTATAAGGACACTGGTTCTTGAAGCGAAAGGTTATCTCATCAGAAAGCCCTCCTAATCAAACATTGTAGGATGCATGTTTAGAGATCAATTCACCATTGAAGATATATACAAGTTATTTATAATACACCATTTTTTCATAAACAAAACGTTGGTCATAAATTATAATATTTTTTTTATGAATTATAAGTATCTTTCGTCCATTTATTTCAATAGTTTATACAAAATTATATTATTCTATTTGAGAAGAGTACAACTAGCATAACAATATAACTCTCCTATTAAATTTTATTTTAACTCAATTAAATTTTTAAATTTTGAACACTTTTTATATAAAAAAAATTACTTGAGAAGGTGGAAAACTTTACATGCATATATATATTCTTCAATTTACACTCTCTGCAGCTAGCTCTAAGAAAATCCTTTGTTTTTTTTCGTAATATAACAAAAACAAATTATCAACGAAGACGGAGATCATTAATGATGAGATCGATACTAAACTAATATGAAGCCATCATATTGCTGAAGAAAAGAATTGATCATGTGAAAGAAAAATGTAATGATAATTGTTTTGCAGTGTGATGTAAAATAAGAATTAAGATTTAAGCGAAACAATAAAGAGTAGCATAACAACCTGGAAATAACAACATTGACAACGGCACCAAAAAGTAGAAAACGGTAGCCATGATATCAAGCTCGGCTTAGCTTGAACAGTTAACAAATGGCGGATGACAATGAGCGAGAAAGGCATAAACCATTTTATATATGAGGATTTGCTCTTTTTTTTAGTAATATTGTCCGAGATCAAGAATGGAATTAAAAAGATTGTGTAGTCAATCACAATTTTTTTTTGATAGAAGTGTAGTCAATCACAATAAAGATTATTTAATTATAAATGGTTGAATTAGAAATAATCCAAATTTAAGTTGGAAAATATATTCCTTGTATGCTTTAAACTTTAAGAACTTTAACAAATCTCCTAGCTAGTTTTTGCTGTGTTAATCTCGTATTCCTGGACTGTCAAATAACAGCTACCTTCATCTTTTTCTGAATTACCAACATTAGAATGTGACCCATAATGTTTACCAAAAAAAAAAAATAAGAATGTGACCCATAATACCAGAGGTAACTTAAAGTTGACCGGAAATAAGATGACACTGTAAGATCCCAGTTTTAATGCATTATCTCAGTTTATGGGAAAAAAAAAAGAAAAGAAAAAGAACATACTTCAAATGTTGGGCTAAATCAGAGTGTACCAAACCTTTTATTTTAATGCATTATCCCAATTAACGGGAAAAAGCACTTCAAGTTTGATTATTGTTGACATTGAAATCAAATTAATTTAAAGTAAATTAAATTAATTATTTTTTTTTATGTTACAAAGAAATTTAAGTGGGATAAGCACCAACATCCTACTAGAGTCAGAAAATATTTCTCAATTTCTTTCTTTGAAGTGTCCAAACTTTAACCAGTTTCACCACTCTTTTATTAGCTAAACTAAATTAATTTGGTTCCTGAAGGATGATAGTTTTTTAATATAGTCTTCAAAAAAATTATAAAATTTAGTATATGAAAATTGTACCTCTAAGGTTAAGACACTAAAAATTTGTAAATTTATTTGTTCAAAATTAAATTAAAAACTTTGATATCTTTTCAAAATCAAATCATTAACATAATCAATAATAATTTACTTATATACCAATCAAAATTAAATTTAACGTAAAACAAATTAAAAGGGACAAAATATATAGCGACCTGCAACCTTTTTTATGTGGAATTTGGAATGTTTATTTACTTCTCTATAAACTTTCCAACAAACATGATTTAGGAAATTCTGTCAATCTAATTATTAAATTGTCCAAACTATGAAACACGTTATATATAGAGTCTAGACAGGACAGAACGTTATGTCATAAGACTCAGCATCTTTACATTGATACTTGGGTGGATTATTATCCCCTGGCCATGCATGAGCCATTTTACACAAGTCCTTGTTCCTCTTAGAGTAGTCATCAGGTTGGCAACTATTATCACCACAACAATACTTAACCTCCTTCAAAACGTCACATGCACTATTACACCCCACGTATTGCCCATCTTTGTTTCCAGCCACCAATTCTGGAGGGCAAATATCCTTAAGATCCCTAGCACAATCCACAACCGGGCACGGACCCGACCCGTCTACTAGGGTCCCGCCTTTCGGTTCGACTCGAACCAATATGTTCTGCCCATGGACCAGGCTCACTTCGTAGGAAACAACTGGGTTGTTGACTTCGAAGTTGAGAAAAGTTACCGGAAAAGTGGGTTGTTGACCCGAACATGTCACTTCGCCCGACCCGCAATCTCCGGTCTCGCATGAGAAGTAAAAAGAGTCATTGTTGGAGCACTTGGTCCGAGCCCAAATGGAGCCGGTCCAGCGATCGTCCATGTTAAAAAGTGTGAGTGTGTCTGGTTCCATTGTTGGATCAGCGTCACCCATATCTGGAGTAGAGCCACGCCATACAGTGTCGGGACATTGGTTCGTGAAGCGAAAGCTCACATCGGAAAGCCCTCCTACTCAAATTAAACACCATTAGATACAAATGGTTTAGAGATAAATTCATCCATGTTGTGAAGATTGAAGATATGTTGTTGGATATACATGGTTTTTTTAAAAACAAAACGCTGATGATAAATTATAAGTGATATTTAAATAGTGCATTTGTATTTACTGTATTTTTATAATACTTTTTAAAAAAAAATTCTTTAAATTTGTTTCGAAATTATATAAATGTTGAAAGTATATTTTTTTATGTCCCTAATTATTTTTTTACAGATGTTACCTATTTATATAATTATTAAAATATGTTATGTGTATAGACTAAATAGTGAATATTTACAAAAAAAAATAAAGACTAATAAAAAAAGTGTATAGTAATTTTAATATCTGAGGACTAAATTATAATTTTGAAAAAAATTTAATATATGTGTGATAATTATTTTTCAAAACTTTACTGCCAAATCTACTATGTAAAAAATTCAAAAGGAAGAGGGGGAAACGGAAAACTAATTATTCAGAGAGAAACTTTTACATGCTATTATATACATATATGTGTGATACTCCAACTTCAACAACTAGCTTTTGGGGTGTGGTTCTCCTAAAGGCTTAAAATCGTATCAATTGGTGCTTTCACTGAGAGCCGACCGACACGGCTAGCTTTTGGGGTGTGGTTCTCCTAAGGGTTTATACTCGTATCAATGTGTCTGTGAATTTTCACTCTGCTCTGTGAAGTCCGAAAAAATTATCAACGAAGATATATACAGATAATCAATGATAAGATATAAATTAATATGAAACCATCGGGAAAAAAAACAGACTTGATGATGTGAAAAATGTAATGATAATTTTTTTGCCGTGTGATGTAAAATAACAATTGTGCTTTAAGCGAAATAAGGAGAAGCAGCTGCAGCATAATTAACAACCTGAAAACAGCAACATTAGTAAGTGCACCAGAAAGGTTAAAACGACTTTGTTAGCCATGAGATCAACCTCGCCCTGAACGACTTACAAATTAAACGGGATAGATGACAATGGGACAGGAAGGGAATTGTCCAATTATAACAAGAGATCTTTGCTGCTCATAAATGCTGCGTTTATGAGCCGGAATCTCTCCAATTATTTGGAGATCAAGGTCTTTTCTATGTATAAATACTAAATGTATAGACATTTAAGGTGAGGATATTCCGAATCATGCATGCTCCTGATTAGGTGTGGCCTCTTTATTCTAAATTTATAAACATTTAAGGTGAGGATATTCCCAATTATATATGCTCCTCTTATAGACTTGATCGCGGGTTGGGCTCACTAAAATATAAGTCAGGCTTTAGGGGTAATAAATAAAAAGTAGGCCCGAGCTCGGGCCCAAGTCCGTTTATTTCGGGCCGAGCTCAGCCTGTTTTTTACGAATATGGGCCAGACTTAATTTCGAGCCCATGTTTTTTAACAAATTACACATTAAACTTACTCTCACTCAATATGAAAATACGCTTTTTTAAAATTATATATTTATTAAAATATATGTTATATTGGAAATTGAATGGAGATTGGGAGGGATTGGGAAGAAGATTAGGAGAATGATTGATTTGGATTTCGGAAATTGGAATTGATTGTGGAATAAGAATAGCATAATTGATTTGGAAATTAAAAATTGGAATTAAATGTGGTTTGGTTTTCTAAAGTTATATAATTATAAAAATATATATTATCCTTATATATTAAGGAATATATTATACAATATACATATATAAAAATGTATGATATATGTATATTAATACAGGAAGGGCTGAAAAATAAGTCCGAACCCGGCCCATATTAAAACTGGCGTTTTAAAATTCGGGCTCATTTTTTTTTTGAGCTCTTTTTCATTTTTTTCGAGCCAAATAAATCAGGTCGGACGAGCTTTCGAGCTCATAATCAAGTCTAGACCTCTTGATTACGTGTGACCTTAGTAAAGACTTTGTGAGGACTCTTCATTGATAAGGACGCCCACGGTAAAAGTCATGGGATTAGGAAAAGATCCTTGAATCAAAAAATATATATATGCTTGAATTAAAAATAAGGCAAAACACCCTTTTATGCCCCTAACGTTTGCAGTGATTTTCAGTTATGCCCTTAACGTTTCATTTTGTTCAGACATGCCCTCAATATGCAACCAACGTTTCAATTATGCCCTCAATTTTGACTCAATGCACATGTGGCAATTTTTTTTGCTTATGTGTCATTTTTTTTGTTTGACTTGATTACGTGGCATCATGACTGGGCATTCTTATTTTTTTTTTCCACCTTGGCATGATGACTGGATTTACATTTTTGAACATAAAAATTGAGTAAACTAGCAAATCAGTCCCTGGATTTACATTTTTCATCATCTTCATTCATTTTAGTCCCAAATTCTCAAAATAAAATTGTAAAGTGTCCTAAAACACTTCCAAACATTTTAATTTAGTCCTTAAAAGTATTAAAAACCCTAAAACCTAAACTCTAAAATTCTAAACCCTAAAACCCTAACCCCTAAACCCCTAAAAAAACCACTCTCTTGCAATTTGATCCCTAGGTCCTCAAATTTATTAAATCAGAATTAAAAAAAAATTGGTCCCTAAATCCTAATTTCATTATCATCTTCTTCTTCATCATCATCATCATCTTCTTCACCTTCATCATCTTCATCATCTTTGTAATTTTAACAAACACAAGAAATTAGGATGAAGAAGATCCGATAATTTCTCCGACCCTGCAACTCCTTCACAATTGTCTTCAGTTCCTCTAACCCTTGCTCCTTCTTCTTCGTCTCGGCATCAATTTCAGACTCCGCTATATTCAGAAGATCCGATAATTTCTCCGACCTCACATGCGGTGTCGGCTGCTGCGTCGACGGTTGCGACTTATCCTTGGAGCTCCCGGCGGAGGAGGCGGATGAGGTCGTTGAGGAAGTGGAGGCGAAGTCATTGTGGTGGTGGTTGTGGCGGTGGTGGTGGCGAGAGCCGCCGCCGCAGCTGACGGCGTCGAAAATGATGCGGCGAATTGAGGAAGCGGACAAGGCATTCCATATACGGAAGTGGCCGCCGATCGTGAATTACAAAGATGATGAAGATGACCTAATTTTTTTTTAATTACAAAAATGATGAAGATGATGAAGGTGAAGAAGACGATGATGGTGATGATGAAGAAGATGAAGATGATAATGAAATTAAGATTTAGGGACCAATATTTTTTTTAATTCTGATTTAATAAATTTGAGGACCTAGGGACCAAATTGCAAGAGAGTGGTTTTTTTAGGGGTTTAGGAGTTAGGGTTTTAGGGTTTAGAATTTTAGAGTTTAGGTTTTAGGGTTTTTAATACTTTTAAGGACTAAATTGAAATGTTTGGAAGTGTTTTGAGACACTTTAGAATTTTATTTTGAGAATTTGGGACTAAAATGAATGAAGATGATGAAAAATGTAAATCCAGGGACTGATTTGCTAGTTTACTCAATTTTTATGTTCAAAAATGTAAATCCAGTCATCATGGTGGAAAAAAAAAATAAGAATGCCCAGTCATGATGCCACGTAATCAAGTCAAACAAAAAAAATGACACATAAGCAAAAAAAAATTGCCACATATGCATTGAGTCAAAATTGAGGGCATAATTGAAACGTTGGTTGCACATTGAGGGCATGTCTGAACAAAATGAAACGTTAAGGGCATAACTGAAAATCACTGCAAACGTTAGGGGCATGAAAGGGTGTTTTGCGTAAAAATAAATAAGAATTAAGTTGAAAATCATATTTCTTGCATGTATTAAATCATTGACTATATAAATACTTCATCATTAACGTAATCAGACAATTCATTTATTTTATTTGTAAATATTACTTGATAAGTTGATATTTGAGATTTATTGTGTCCTTTGTAGAGGCAATCACCCGGCCCACATTTGATTGCTCGAAATTTTGTGGATTTATATCTTCAGATTCTCATATTCGGTTTCTCCACTGAGAATGAAGTATATATTCTCAATTAAAACTTAATTGAGGTACATTACATCATTTTCACATTTTCATCACGCTCTAGTTCTCTTATACGTTACTAATTTAAGGATCAGAGCTAGTTCAATTCACAAGACTATCTTTGTGTTTTATTTTTACTAGTCTTCATCAAAGCTTTCCACTCAACAAACTATGTCTCTAAGCTATTTCAGTTTTATTCAATCACTCTTTCTCTTCTGAAAGACTACATGGAAATCGGCGAAACTAGAAGGAAGAAGACGGTTCCTTAAATTGTCTTTGGCTACTCTGTTTCTCACTTTTTTCTGTCTTTTATCCCCTGTTTTATACTTTTTGTTTAACTTTGCTTTATACTAGACAATTCGTTTTCAGTTTAGTTTCATGTTCCTGTGTAGTGTAATTTGCTAGCCTTGATGGGCTCTCTATGTAACCTTATGCAGTAATTTAAATTTTCATGTTTCTACCAAAGATCTGGTGGAAAGATATATAAAGACCACCACCTATAAATGGATGCTTTTCGCTAATGAAAATTAAGTACAGAAAAAATTGCAGAATATCAATATATATTTCATATATATATATATATATACCATACCATACCACCAAAGCCTTATCCCACTAGGTGGGGTCGGCTATATGGAACAACTGACGTTGATCCATACGAGAGACACGACAAATGTTTTACGTTGGCTGTCGCTTGCCTAACACAACCCTCCTCTTTTAACGGGCTTGGGACCGTCAGTGTAAGCATAAGCAAACAC
>QANZ01028123.1:49877-59952 GCA_003254925.1 Chamaecrista fasciculata | reverse complement strand
TTTTTTTTTTTTTTTGTTTTGAGCCAAAAATAAAGATCCTTCCATTATCAAACAAAGAAGAACAAACACCAATCCAGAATACAACAAGAAAAAGAAATACAGACCCAAAAGACAGAAAAAGACACTAAGCATTCACCCCATCCACTTAGCCAATTCCAGACCTGTCCTCCTGCACATGAATAATTTGCATCTTTTACTTTATGCAAATGCCTCTCCAAATTAAAATACTCATTTATAGTCTAATTAATTCCTAGATCTAAAATTGAACTGAAACTCATCATAATATATATACGCCGAATGAAAATGATAGATTAAAGGATAAATGTAGTTAACGATTATCTCTGAACGAAGGTTATTTGATTAATTGAACACAACGAAGAGATTTAATCCAAAGAGATATTAAATTATGGAAAGATTTAAATACAATAATGGTTTATGCAATATGTATCATTAGATCATATATGATAAGAATTCATTTAATAAAAAATATATCATCAATTAAAGAATGTAATATAACATTACTCATAAAATATCAATATATATTCAAGGGCAATTAAACTTTACTGTAATCTTATCTTTTGATTAGCCACTGCTTCAAGGGCAATTAGAAAATTCAATTGACGATTAAATTTAAACTAAGTTTTGTCTGTGTTTTGGTTCCTGATGTAATCTCCTCATTGCCATCAAATAAAAGAAAAAGGCAAGAGTAATAATTTTATCCTCAAATTTTACATCAAGTGTCAATTTTGTCCCCAAACTTTTTTTGCTTTCAACTTCGTCCCCAAACTTTACACAAACTGTCAATTTCATCCCCAATCTTTTTTTGCTGTCAATTTCGTCCTTGATCTTTCACATTTTCGTCAATTTTATCTTTTGACTAACTTCTTTTAATAAATTAACGACAGACTGCATCCTGCTTTTGAATATAAGTTAGGATTTGAGTTTCTTTTTCTATCAATTTTACATTATATATCGTTAGCCACATAGATTTTGTCTTCAATATTTGGCTAAAGTAAGAGAAAAAGATAAAATTGACCAAAATGCGAAAGATTAGGGACGAAATTGACAGCAAAAAAATATTAGGGATGAAATTGACAGCATGTGTAAAGTTTGGGGACGAAATTAACAACAAAGAAAGATTAAAGACGAAATTAACAATAGGTGTAAAGTTTGGACACAAAATAATACTTTTGCCAAAGAAAAAAGAGGAAACAATGTTGCGGTTAACCTTCTTAATAACCCTGATATTTCTTCTCACCACACCTTGTCTTCTTTGATTCACAATTGCAGATGTTGCCTGCAACATTTTGAAGCTGCTTCTATTCATCACATCTACAGGGAAGCTAATCAGCCTGCAGACCTGCTTGCAAACTGGGGACGTCACAATTCCGCTCCTCACACTATCTTTACTTCCATGCCTTCTTTTATTGTAATGCCTTGTCTTTATGATTTCATGTCTTTATCCTTTCCTAGGACTAGTAAACATTCTGTTTCTGTTATAAACAACTCTAGCTTTTCTACTGTTATTGGCTTTAGAAGCCAATCTGGTGTATCTTGACTATGCTGAACTCCCTTTGTTATTGTTTTCTCTTTTAATGTATTGCGTTTCTTATAAAAAAAAAAAATTAATATTATTAAAATAATTTAATTACTTTTCATACATATCTATCTAAATTATTAAATGACACGTGTAAGATAAATTCGTTATAATTAGACTTGTCTTTTAAAAATGTGACATTTATTACTATTCTTTCTTTTACCCTGATAACTAATTAGTTAAGAATATATATAGTTCAGTGTAGTTATAAAAGTATAGATCTATCGATGCCAACTTTTTAAATAACGAATATAATAATAAAAATATAACTAAAAATGTATCTTAATAATTTCTGATTAATTAAGCCCCCACTCCAAAAAACACATAACAATTAAAGCACTTGAAAAATAAATAAAAATAAAATACACACACATACATATATACTTTAATTACTTGCAGGAATCACACTGTATTTTATTATATATAGAAAAATATATTCCAATACAACATGATTAGTTATTCCTTGCATGGAATGAAGCTTGCTAGCTAGGTTCTTATTCATAAACCGCAGTCCTTTTTTTTGTTATTTTGTTTTATGTATACAAATATGAAGCTATGTGATAATTAATTAAGGACAAAAAGTGACGGCATAATTAGGTCCGTTAGAGCAAGTAAAGGTGCTGCTCTTATCATCATAAGCGTAACTATAAGCCTGAGGGCATTGCTGCTTGAACACCTGAGAGTATTGTGTGGGTGGGCATTTATCCGGTCCACCAAACTCTCCGGTACAACAATACTGAGGCTGTTGGAAAGCCAAACACGCGCTCTTGCACGCGATCACGCCTCCTGACCCCGTCACTTGAAGCTCCGCCGGGCACACGGCGTTGATGTTCGCCGGGCAGCTCGATGATTGGCACGCGCCGCCGCCGCCTTGTGGCGCTATCGACACCGGGACATTGAAGCCGTCGACGTTGCTGACGTCGTAGAAATCTTGTCCTCCGTTTGGTGCCACCGTGAGTTCTACCAAGGTTGCCGGTGGGATGGCACCGGCACCGTTACACTCAACCTGACCGGAGCCGCAGTCGGCGGTGGCACAAACGAACTTGCCGGAGTCGGAGGAGCACCCGGACCGAGACCAGAACCGACCCGACCACGGAGAAGGGACGTCCACTGATTTGGATGCTCCGGTTCCCAACTCAAATCCTGTGGTGGACAATTGAGGCTTTTGAGCCCCCGTTAGGGTTCCTGGCCATACTGTGTAGGGACATTTGTTGGTGAAAGAAATTGTGGCTGCATCACCTCCTCCTGCATCAATATAACAACGTAACCTAACATTAATATTATATTGTACACATATATATATCCATTAACATTTTATAAATAAATGTGACGTGTGATATATAATTATTATCTATATATAAGAAAGGGGAAAGAATATGCTTCAAATATATATATACCAAAGAAGAAGAAGGCCAAAGAAAGGTAGAGAGCAACTCGAGTATTCATCATGGTGGATATATGTGATGAGAATAATGATGTACTAGACGAGGAGGTTCAGGTGCGGAATGCCGTATATATATGCGATGAGAGACCATGATGTGTCGAGAGAAGCAGGCAAATATTGACAATTTATGAGCTGTATCAAGCGGTCGGATCATGCATTTAATGTAGGGTCATAATTCATATGGATTTTTTTCCCAATATGTACTATATTATAGTATCTGAAAAATTAAATATATGAGTTAGTCTATTAAATATATGGGTTAGTTTAAAATGTAAAATTTAATTCTTGACATGGGATACAATTGCTGATGTAACATAATTATAGTCATTGATGTAATTTAATGTTGAAAAATAATAAAAAAATAATAATTTTTTAACCAATTAAAACTGTGTACGGAGTTTGAAGGAGCATAAATAGTTATTTATACAGCTGTATTAGTTGTAATAATTTTTTAACCAATTAAAACTGTATACGGAGTCACATGAGTTACATACAACTAACTCTTCAACGTATCATTATATTATTGGCTTACATTACATCCCATGTCATGATTTAAACTTTGCATCATAAATTAACCTTAAATTATATACCTCATTTTTGCCAAGAATTAAATTGTGTGCACGAAGTATATATGAATGCTGATCCTATTATTAAATGTTCCATACATACATGAATATTGAAATACTCTACGTATCGTGTGCATTGGAAGTATTGAAAAATACAAAAGAAAAATTAGATATAATGCCAACCCAAAAAGGAAGCATAGTGTCTAGACAAGGAACTGGATAAAGAGAGAGTTAGAGAGAGAAAATATTTGTGGGGCCCACGTTTCTCTCTCTAGCTCTCTCTTTCTCTCTCTACACTGCAGTGCAATGCACTGCGGTGAATCCAATTCCGTCTAGACAACTACATAATTACCACAGGGTAGTCGGTTGCCCTGAAACGAGTTACTCACTTTTGAATCTCGATTTGACCTTAATTGTTAATAGTCTTAGAATACTTATAAAAAAAACTCCTAACTCTTAATTAATTACAGTTGAGCTTAAAATGAAAAAGATAGGAGCACATTCAATATTTTTTGGATCAATATGAAAATATATAAGACCAATCTAAAACAAATGAAAGATAAGGAACTAATTTAAAATCTATCTCATACATAATTAACCAATTTGAGACTTTGGACTTTTATTTTTCATGTCTANGTCAAACTATTTATTTGGAAACTTGCACATGACAGGCTGCTTACCAGAGAAAGATGTAGTGTGTGGTTTGGGTCCTCTGACAGATGTCCTGTTTGCCCGGATTGTGTTGAGACTGCTCTCCATGTGTTGCGGGATTGTCCTGCTGTGTTTTCCCTGTGGAAAAAATTTTTGATTCCCAGTCAATTTAACAGTTTTTATAATAATGCTAATATTATAAATTGGGTTACTCTTAATTTATCTAACTCTTTTTCTGATGGTCTAAATTTTGATTGGAAACAGATGTGGGCTATGAATACCTGGAACATTTGGAGATGGAGGAATGATGCTCTCTTCAATGCCAGCCAAAATAAACCTAGGGATTTATATCTCAGTACCATATCTGCAATTCAGGAGTATAATAATTGTTGTGATTTTCTCAATGTAGGTTTGGAAGCATATGAAAAACGCAGTGTCTGTATTACCTGGGAGAGGCCGGATGATGGCTNGGCTATGAATACCTGGAACATTTGGAGATGGAGGAATGATGCTCTCTTCAATGCCAGCCAAAATAAACCTAGGGATTTATATCTCAGTACCATATCTGCAATTCAGGAGTATAATAATTGTTGTGATGGCTGGATTAAGCTTAACACGGACGGAGCTTGTGATCGGGTTCGTGGTCGCTCTGGTTGTGGTGGCCCGCTGAGGAACTCTGATGGAGCTTGGGTGATGGGATTTTCGAAATTTCTGGGCAAGTGTTCGGTCTTAAAGGCTGAAGCCTGGGGACTTATGGAGGGCATTCTTTGTGCAATTGAAATCGGGACCTCAAAGCTGCATATTGAAAGCGACTCATCCTTACTTGTCAGCGCAGTGTTGGAGGCGAGACCGTTGGGAGCGGACGTTGACGGCGTGGTTCGGCAGATTGTCGATCTACTCAGGCTCATCGACGATTGGTCCCTCAGGCATGTCTGGCGCGAGGCAAATGATAGTGCCGATCAACTGGCAGCGTTGGGACGAGATGATACAAACTCCATGGAGGTGATTCGCTACTCTCAGCCGCCGGCCGGTATCTCGCTAGCGCTGCTGCGGGACAATATCGGCTTTGGTAGGGATAGACGTGTTTAGGCTTGTTTCGCTGGCTGGTTTTTGCTGGCGTGTTTTTTCTTTTGCTGGTTTTTGTTTTTTTTTTCGTTTTGTGTTGTGGGCCTAGCCCACCGTAGCCTACCGAAAAAAAAAAAAGATTAGTCTTCCACATCATGATAAACCTAATTCAAATTCCAGCTAGAAAAAACATTCACATTTAATATTTAACGGTGCCTAAAATAGAATTGTCTTAATTAAAAGTTATTCATGAAAAACCAAAAAAATAAAATAAAAGAGTTTAGACGTGGATTCTAGATAAATAGTTTATAGTTTTAGGGTGCGTTTGGATGGGTTTAATTCCATTAAAAAACACTTTTATTTTAAATATAAGTGCTTCTTTCATAAATATAGGTGTTTGGTTGAGCTTTTAAGAAAAAAGCATAAGTTGAAAAATAAGTCAAAATGGCTCTTAATTTTGAAGTCACTTTTTGCAGCTTCTAAGAAAAGCATTGGCGGTAGAGAAGAAATGAAGGCACGGAAAATTAATATTTGACCATTTTGGACAAAAATAACCTTATGAAAATTCGAAAATTTCAACCCTATCCTTTCTCTAATTTTGCTTCTGTGAGTTCATCTTCTGCACTGCGTCTTCTCCATTTTCCTNCTCGGTTAACAAAAAGGGTCCTGAGGTATATTTTTGTCCAAAAATTTGACAGAAATATTAGCTAATATACTATTTTAAGACTCTAACTATTAATTTTTATGCGTTTGACTCCCAATTTGTATGAAATTTGACGGAAATCTTAGCTAAAATACTATTTTAAGATCCTAACTATTACTATGAAACTATTCTTTTTTTGTGTCAAAATCCTTCTCTCATACAAATAGCGAGTCAAACGCATAAAAATTAATAGTTAGGGTCTTAAAATAGTATTTTAGCTAAAATTTTCGTCAAATTTTGGACGGAAATATATCTCAGGACCCTTTTTGTTAACGGAGCAAACCACAGGGACCCTATTTGATACTTTATAAACCACAAGGACCCTATCTGAAAATGGGTCAAATCACAGGGCCCTTTTGTGTAATTTACCCCAAAAAAATATAGTCAATATTAAATTGATTACCCTATATAGCTAATCTGATTCCGTACGTTGGTCGAACACCTCACCCAGCCTCTAATAAAACCTTAGTCGCCCCACTTTTTTGCTCTCTCTCCCTTGTGTTGTTTTGTAGTATAACTATTGGGCTACCACCCTTCCAACGGTGGTATCCCCTTTTATTTTTCTGTACAACGGTGGTAACCCTTCTATCTAGGCAGTATTGAAAATCTCTCCCCTGTGAGGGTCTCTTTCTCTCTTTACGAGAGAATTACTTTATTTTTAGGATTTTGTGACAATAGCGTTTTGGATCAGATTTCCCACGGTGTTGATTTGGTCTCGCTTTTCTCTACGGTGATGACTCTATACTAGGCATTCAATTGCGGCTTCTGGCTTCCATGGTGGCTTCCTAGGGTTGTTCTGGTTTTTGGGTGCTTGGTGGAGTTTTTCTGAGTCAAGTACTTACACGATGTCGTTTCTTGTTTTGCTTCCACAACGACGCTTTATCAAATAATTATTATTGCTTTGAGTTTGATTTTGTCTATTTTTAGAGCAGTCATTGGGGTTGACATTATTTATGTTTCCAGTTCTTTAGATGATTGCAGCTTTTGTTGGATCCCTAGATTTGCTAACTTGGCAGTTGTTTGTCTTGCCAATTTGTCTAATACGAAGATATATAAGTCATCTTGGATGTATTACGAACCCCCACCTTCGTTAGTTGATATCCAGGGGTTGATTATTTTTACTTTATTTTTGTTTGTACTTATAATTGTTGTAACTAGAATTTTGGTTGATCACATAGGGGTGAATCCATTAAATAACTAATTTTGGTTGATTAATTATATGC
Source organism: Chamaecrista fasciculata (assembly GCA_003254925.1). Classification (NCBI taxonomy): domain Eukaryota; kingdom Viridiplantae; phylum Streptophyta; class Magnoliopsida; order Fabales; family Fabaceae; genus Chamaecrista; species Chamaecrista fasciculata. Next base: position 52,703 of record QANZ01028123.1, on the reverse strand, counting down.
TTTTAAAACAATTTTGGTTGAACACCTAATTAATACCTTCATTATGTTCTTATCTTAAAGTTAATCTAACTTAAAAACTTTTTTAACATTAAATAACCTTTACAACAAAATAAACAAAAATCTTTCAAATAATAAGAGTTGTCAATTTTTCATCGTTAATTTGGTTGATTACTGATTGGTATTGTCATATAAATATTTATTTTGTCACTTTGATATGTTTAATAATAAATTTTAGAAGTCTTTAATTATTACAACAAATATAATCATTGTTTACTTAAATCCTAAATGATCATTAGTTCATTACTAAACGACGAGCGTTGAATCCATTAATTATTACGAGAAAAAAGCAAATATAGCCGCATACGAATCGGACTGAAGAAAACTGAAAGGTCATTTTTGACAAAATAAAGATTGGCCTCAAAGCAGCCAGAATGAAGTGCAGAACGCAATTTCAAAGACGTGTTTGATTCACTAAACCCTACAACGGAATGGACTTTTCAAATGAGTGGATTTTCAACAATGATAATTACGTCTACGAATATTGATGAAATTCACTGTGTTGAAAAGTTAAACACTGACTCATACATACTTTGACTATTTTTTTCTCCCTTCTTGTAATTAGATGCATTGCATTATCGAAATTATTGCATTTTATAATTAAATAGGTTGCACACTTAAGTTACAACCAAACCAGGCTCCTCCCTTTACTTTGGCGAAAATAAAATAATAAGACATGTATTCGATTATATGGATTGAATTATGATACAAAATTTGTTTTAGGAGCATGAGATGCAATGAGTAAATAATTTAATAAGATCATGACATGTAAAAGGGTTAGTTGTATATAACTAGTGATGTGACTCCATACGCAGTTTTGATTTATTAATATTTTTTTTCTAGCATTAAATAACCTAACTCATTTTTATGTCATAATCTTAATGACTCAGACTCATTGCACCAGATGCCCTAAAACAAATTTTACATTAAACCCATTGAACCTATCTTAGCCAAGCACACGGCTTTGATGTCTGCCGGGCAGCTCGACGGTTGGCAGTCACCGGCGCCGCCTTGTGGGGCTATAGACACGGGTACATTGAACCCATCCACGTTGCTCACGTCATAGAAATCTTGTCCTCTGTATGCTGCTGCCACTGTGAGTTCTATCATCGTCGCCGGTGGGGTGGCACTCGACCTGACCGGTGGTGCAGGCGAACTTGCCGGAGGCGCTGAGCATCCGGTTCGGGCCCAAAACCGACCCGACCATGAAGATGGTACGGTCACTGAGCTATTATTGGATGTTCCGCTTGCCAGCTCGAATCCCGTTGTGGACAATTGGGACTTTTGACTGCCAGTTTGGATTACTGGCCAATGGCCATACTGTGTAACGACACTTGTTCGTGAAAGAAATTGTGGCGCCATGTCCTCCTGAATAGCAAATTAAAGTTAAACGTATTATTTAATCAATATAATAGCTAATTAAATGCTGCGATGGAAAGCTGTTAATTTGATAATATATATGGCTAGCTAGCTAGGTTTAGTATGTACCTGCATAGAAGAGGAAGGCCAAAGTGATGAGACTCGGAGATACTTGGGTACTAGTAGTCATAAACTCATAATAACTTGGGTTGAAACTTGAAATGCGACTTCTTAATTTGTTACGTGTTCAGGCCAAAAAGAAAATAAAAATTGTTACGTGTTTGGTGGGAGAGAGAGGGGGAGAGAGAGATGGTTTGAAGTGGGTGTCGGTATATATGAAATTATGAATACTAAATAGACCCCATGCCATGGGGCTTGAATAAATGGATCTATAAATTAAAGAATATCTCGAGCATACCATTGTCCACACGTATGTGTGTATACGCTAAGAAATACATAGTACTGAACAATTATGGTCATATTTCTCCTGGTCATATTTCTCCAACCTAATTACGCGTGCGTAAGTGTAGATATATAGTTATAGGGTAATGGTAGAAAAAGATCGTTAGGCACAGCAAATCATTTTTTCACCTTAATTTTGGCACATACTCCATTAAAACAAAAATAAAAATGAAAAGAAAAGATAAGAAGGAGGAGAGAGAGAGAGAGAGAGAAATTAGATTGCTTAAAAGCATGGGCTTTTCTTAGCAAAATCCTATATATACAAACACACACAGTCACGTGCGCACATCATCCCATATTAATGATCCCTCAACACTTGAATCTCTTTATAATTACGTCATCATCATGTCTGAGTTGCATATTAATGTGGATTAATATTTTGAAAATCATAGACCGTATATCTATATCTGCCCGTTTGTCACGAGTCGTCTGTATCTTGAAATTCCACATAGAATTTTGCACAAAGTTATTAAGATTGAGATCTTAGATCATAAAATTGTATAAGATTAGTACCGTCAAAACGGGCCAAACCCGCAAACCCGCATTTTTTTGGTGGGTTGGGTTGGTATTTTACCAACCCGAAAAAAACCGGGTCAGAAAAACGAGGCCCGTGCGGCTCGCGAGCCCGCACGGGTTTTGTACGGGTTACCCGCGGGTAACTTGTTTTTCTTTTAATTTTTTTTTTTAAAAAATGCTTCATAATTACATAAGTTGAAACTTAATGCCCCACTCCAATCCAAACAATTAAGCATGAAAGCATGATGATGATCACGATTCAGTAATTCACGCCAGGTGCCAGCACGCCTCTTCATTCTTCAAGTTATTTTAGGTAGTTTTTTAAATAGAATTAAGTAATAATTAATGACCCAATAAAAAAATTGAAAATGTGGCCCACTTCTCATTTTTTAACCTAAATATTTTAAGAGACTTTTCACTCTTCCCACTTAC
>QANZ01028123.1:31037-48906 GCA_003254925.1 Chamaecrista fasciculata | reverse complement strand
AAAAAAAAAAGAAGAGAGCATAGAAAGAGTGAGAATTGACTCTATGACTCTATCCTACTCTTTTGCATTTGTTTGATTGAATTAAGAGGAGAAGGGGAGAGGAGAACATAAAATTGAAATCTCTCTCTCTCTTGTTTGAAAAATTAAGAAATAGAGAAGATAATAAAGGATTAATTTAATTCTTATTCTTCTCCTCCTCTTTTATAATTTACAAATATTTTAAATTAAAATATTATGTGAGAGGTAACAAAATATAAATAAAGAAAGGACATCTACTCTCTCTCCCTGTCCTTTTCCTCTAATCCCTATTTTTGTTAGTATTAGATTAGATTTTTTAAAATTCTTTTCTCTATACTTTTTGGTGGAGTTAAAAAAAGAAATAAGAAGAAGAGAAAAAAAATATGAAATTTATGAAATAAAAATATATAAAATTATATTTTCTCTTTCATATCTCTTCTTTTCTCTTTCATATTTCTCAAAAAATATAGAAAAAAAACTTTAAAGAATCCATTTCCATTCTTTTCTTGGCCTGAATAACCTCTCCCCAATTTTTTTTCTCTCAATTGCTAAACAGTCTTTTATATTTATTTTTTTGGCCATATCATACGTGATAACTGATACGTCCTTTTCCAACTGTTTTGATTTTGTCAAAAGTCAAGTCAAAAAAATCTTAAATAGTGATTTTAAAATATTATAGGCCAAGATTTATATTATTTTCCATCCATAGAGGATTTATACTAACCTCTCCCATATTCCATGTGGTGCTCCACTGTGGAGCCACATTTGTTTGGCTAGAGTAGGGGCTTTTTAGACTTTACAGTTAGTTACCCCACCCAATGCAAGAGAAAAATAGTCAAATAAGACAAGATGATATATACTTGGCAAAAAAATGGCAATGTAAGAATCAGAAAGTCGCTGAGACAGATTCTAAGGCCTAAGCCCACAAAATCAGGCAGGTGCATTCTGTTACAACGTCTATGGCGGCAAGAAATATGGATTTGACGGATTTGAGAAAGGCGGTGGAGGAGGTTGAGCTCGTGGACGCTCACGCTCACAATTTAGTCGACCTTGATTCCAACTTGGCTTTTATCCATGCCTTCTCTGAAGCCAATGGTGACGCCATTTCTTTCGCACCTCACTCTCTCTCCTTCAAGGTACTTTTCCTTCTCTTCTTACTTTCACAGTCTGATTTTAGAAAGAAGAAGAACAATGCTTACCAGAGAAAGAAGAAAAGAAAAAATCTGTACACGTTGACTTAAATGATCCATTTGAGTGAAGAATCTCAGAGTAATCAGAGTATGAGCAGAAGTACTTTAGGAAAGGAGGGAAAAGATGAACTTTATTGATCAATCAAAGAGTGTTTATACACACGCACTAATCATCAGAAAAGCTAACTAATACGAACCTAATTACACAACAGACTAACTAATTACAGAACTAATAAATAACAAACCAACAATTCTAACTAACTTGCTGCCAGCTCAGACGAGTAACATCTCTATCTCGATATAGTGATGTTGACTCCACGATGGAAGGAATGGCTTTACAGCTTCTAAATTACTGAATCTCAGTTAAAAGACTGTGTCATTAAGCTCAATGATCCGTAAAACAACGAACATCTAAATCCTTTGTGACCAAAGGAGAACTTAAATTATTATCCATGTTACGAGTAAAACTGTTGACCTTGAGCATTTATGAGATGATAAATTTTTCATTCTACTATCCTTGAGTTAGTTGTGTATTGTCTGTTTCCGACGTATTTGTAAACTAACTTATTGCGCGATGTGAGCGCACGTGTAAAACAGATGGCTGTAAATTTTATGGTACATTCCGGATGGTTTTTACTTTTGACACCGGGGATTCAACATCATTTTAATTACTTGAACGTTTGGGCGGTACAACGATCTCTTGACAAATTTCTTGCCTCTTTATAAGAATATAGTTTTGCACTCATGACATTACGAAAATGATACTAAAGCCAAAAGATCGTAGTAAGATTTAACAACCTGGGCTGTGGATTTCCTCACGGGAGATAAAAAATAAATTGGAAAATAATTTGAAGGAAAAATGAACAAGCAATCGCATTCTTACTTGTTTTCTTTGTGCGTATGCATCAGTTCTTCTTGGGCCATACTAAAGTGTTGTAGAAAGTAAATTGCTTGAGAACTTTCAAATTATTGTGTTTGGCATCTAATCATGACTGAATTATGTGATAACAGAGAAGCTTGAGAGAAATTGCCGAACTCTATGGATCCCAATGTTCTTTGCAAAGTGTTGAAGAGTACCGTAGAGTCACTGGACTGCAATCCATCTGTTCTACATGCTTCAAAGCTGCAAAAATTTCTACCATACTCATTGATGATGGGTTGGAATTGGATAAAAAGCTTGATTTGATGTGGCATGGGAGTTTTGCACCTCTTGTTGGTAGAATCTTAAGAATTGAACGATTGGCTGAGAAAATTCTTGATGAAGTGAGATACTTATAGATTTCACTTTAATCAGAAATAGCATAATTTTTGGGTATCTTATATTGTTTTTGGCACCCTATTGTTCTTTATACTCCTCTCTCTGTTTTAAATGCAAAATGAACTGTCAGATACAAGCTTTGCACATTTTTTAGTTTATGGAAAGAAGACAATCATCTCTGTTTGTTTAGTCACATTCTTTGTCTGAGCCATAAATTCAGCAGTTTTCTACTTACTTCATCAATTATTCTAAATCTAATGTTCCTGTAGGCACTGTCAGATGGATCTCATTGGACATTGGATACATTCACTGAAGCATTTCTCTCAAAGTTGAAATCATATCCTTTGCATATTAGTCTCTTTTCTTAGTTAGTTTATAGTTGAATAAATTATTCACTAGTTTAACTGGGCTCCTTAATATTATTGTTACTGTTGCTGGTGAGATATTTGGGTTGAAAAGCATTGCTGCATATCGCAGCGGTCTTGAAATCAATACAAAAGTGACTAAGAAGGATGCGGAAGAGGGTCTCACTCAAGTATTAGTTGGTTAGTAGAGTATGTAAATAGGTTTCAATGAGGTCCAATGTTGGATGATCTTACTAATTATTCTTTTTTTTCAGCTGGGAAGCCTGTCCGTATAGCAAACAAAAACCTTATTGATTACATCTTCTTGCATAGTTTGGAAGTAGCCCAGTCCTATGACTTGCCAGTGCAGATACACACAGGGTAATAGATAGTTTTTAAATTGCTAAGGCTTTTATAAACAAAATAGGTAGCAGTTTGTGAATTCCATGTAGTTTCTTCTAGCTAAATATAATCTGAGATCATTTAGTTTCAAAGTAAATAACAAGATGTAATTTAACAAGGTTCATTATCATTGATATACTGTTTATTTCATTTTGTTTCTAGTTTTGGGGATAAAGATTTGGATATGCGACTGTCCAATCCTCTTCATCTTCGGGCAGTTCTTGAGGACAAGAGATATTCGAAGTGTCGTATAGTTCTTTTACATGCATCTTATCCATTCTCGAGGGAAGCATCATATTTAGCCTCTATTTACTCTCAGGTAAGTGTTATATGATTCAGTAGCTTAGATTAGTAGATAACTAATTTGGATAATCAAGTTCCATGGCCCTGTGGATAATATTTTCTTTTTCCCCTTCCTTCAGGTTTACCTTGATTTCGGGCTGGCTATTCCAAAGCTCAGTGTTAATGGAATGATATCTTCAGTCAAAGAGCTATTAGAGTTGGCTCCATTAAACAAGGTGACAGTATACATATAGTCTGAAGAATAATATTTACATGCTAATTTCTGGGTATGGAAAATTAGAATTGCCATGCACTAAGTTAGAAAAACAGCTATTTTTAGTTATAGCCTCCCGATTGCACAGACTGTATGGGCAAACACATGCTAGTGGAGTTTGTGCTTTGTAACTTAGGTCTGTGTTGATGACATTTAATGTCTTACATGAATGGCATGCAGGTGATGTTCAGTACTGATGGCTATGCATTTCCTGAAACCTTCTACTTAGGTTTGTCAACAACTCAACTTCATTGACATTTATTATTGATTAAAGCTCAGGATTTGCTAAATGATATATTATTATCATTTCAGTTTTACATACTTTTCTTCTCTTGTGCCATCTGGCATTGTTTTGAATTATGCTTAACTATTTTTTGTCAAGATGCATGCTTTCAGCTTTCATGCCTTGATATTTATACCTGAATTTTGAAATTTGCTTGAAAAGTTGATCTCACAAGATTGTTATCCATGTACTAATAATTTCACGTTTGAGGTTTGAAAAGTAGAGATAAGCTGGTGACTTACCAAAAATGATTATGTATAAAATTATTTCTGCATTTGGCAATTTGAAACTCTAATTAGTATTTGTCACATGTCTATCACCAAGTGGGCACTATTTTTAGCCATCTGTAGTAGGATAACCATCATATGAAATTCCACAGTTGATTGGAATTGGAGCGAAGAGTATAATTAGCATATAGATGACGATGACAGATCTCTCAGGATGCAAAGGCACTAATTCAGCTCTTACATAGGATAAACTAGGGCTATTTTGTCAATTTACTTCTTCCCATATAATTCTAGTCTATTTCCCCGCCTCTACTTTGTAGATTCATATAACTGTGTGAGGATTCATAGCGCATATATTCACTCCAAATTAAAAACATCAATTCTTGCACCTTATACTTAAGTGCCTTCATAATATTGCTTATAAATTTAATAAATTCTGAGTTCTGGAGGCTAAATCAAGGAAATCCTTTAAGGTCCTGACTCTCTTTGACACTTGAAATTCTAATATGAAAAATAAATGCAGCAACTTATTTTGTATTGCCTTTTCTGTCTTTTACAATCAACATCAGTACTCTTGTTGGGCAAACATTGCTGATTGAAATAATGAATTTTGGTTTGGCAGGTGCAAAGAAGTCTCGTGAAGTTGTTTATTCTGTTTTACGTGATGCATGTATTGATAATGATCTCTCAGTACCTGAGGCTGTGGAAGCTACTAAAGACATCTTTGCACGAAATGCAACCCACTTTTATAAGATTAAACCAGCTATTAGTGTTGTTAGTTCATGCAACAACTTATCCCAAGAGCTGAACATTAATGCCTTAGAGTCTGACACATCACTTGTTCGCATCATCTGGGTTGATGTTTCTGGACAGCACAGATGCCGTGTGAGTTTATCCGAAGCCCATTTCTATCCTTATCTAATTCCTGTTTTACATAGCTTGAACAGGTCATTTGTGAACCCTAGGAGGAAATTGTATAAGAAGTCTTCATTGATGAAACATAACATTTTCTTCAAAGATAAATTGATTGATGAAAATATATTCATATATAAAAAGCTAAAATAAAGAAAAAGACCAAACAAGTCTTCATTGTCGTGCCCTGGCAGTAGTGAGCATAAAGTTTTGATGTTAGGATCGTCGAAAACAATATATTGAGACGAATTTGTGGTAACATTATTTCTTTAGTAAGTACGTTGTTGCTGCCTCTGAACAAGTATGTACTTAGGGGATTTACGAATGATTTTTCCAGATCTGTACATGGTCAATTTTGGATTGTCTTAGATGTTTGCTATATATTTATTCATAGGAAGCTGTCAACTTTTGTTTCAGGTTGTTCCAGGAAAGCGTTTCAATCATGTCAAGAAGAATGGGGTTGGTTTAGCAAGTGTTTGTATGGTATTGCCTTCTTATGGAGATCTAATAGTTGATGGGACAGGTCTAAATGGAGTCGGTGAAGTAAGATTAATGCCTGATTTGTCAACTAAAATGAGAATTCCTTGGTAATTTAATTCTTTCTTAGGGGTATTTTCTACATTTTGTAATTTTAACCTGTTTTGCGAACAATGTTCATTTTGGCATTTTCAACCAATATTTTGCCAATCATGATAGTCTAATATTAGAAGGAAAAAAAAATCTCACTGCAAAGTATTTTAATCGTTTTCTGAACAAGTAGAAAATGGAAGTGTAAAATGAATGAGTACTATTCAATAAAAATGAATTGATGGGTACAAGTATTTATACACGAGGGTCACTTAACTTTATATTAGCTGAGCCCAAGGTTTAACTATACAAACTGAATTAACTGCCTAACTAACATATCTAGCTAAAACTACTATGTTTTCATTTTCTGCCAAAGTGAGACATCAATATTATATGACATGACAACTATTGAGTTCACTTTTTGATTTTATCCCTCTTTATTATTGTTATGTTAATTGAAGGATAGTATATTATGAGGCTGCAATTTAAGGTATTTGTGTTACTCGGATATATGACATAGTTGCTATAAACTTCTCAAAACATATTTCATTGTGTGTGATGTGGGTGGGAGGGTGAAATTCTCTCATTCTTCATTTTTTTTTCTCTATGTTCTTCTATCAATTCTAAGCACTCATTATTTTATCCTATACTTCTCATGTATTAATTTGTCTTGCTAAGTTATCTCCTATACTTCTTTCTGTTAGATGTTATTTTTTGTATTTCTTTGTTTCTTTTTATTAACTACATTAAAATAGCTTCTCACAGAAACCATCCAAAGGTCCATACTGATTAGGGGTGTAGAATTATTTTCTTGATCTGACAGCTGACTTAATAAATTGATGCAGGAGCAAGCAAGAGGAAATGGTTTTAGGTTATATGCTAACTAAACCTGGTGAAGCATGGGAATATTGCCCAAGAGAAGTCTTAAGAAGAGCTTCAAGGATTCTGAAAGATGAATTTAACTTGGTAAGTTGCAAATCTTATCTTAACTGTGAAGTAAAACTGTTTTTAACTTTTAGCCTATGTTTCCAGGTACTGAATGCAGGATTTGAGAATGAGTTTTATCTCTTGAAGAGTGTAACAAGGTATCAAAACTATTACCCTCTTGTGATCTAATGATTGATGATGACAATTGACTGAAGGTGAAAAAATAATGTTCAGGGAAGGGAAGGAAGAATGGGAATCAATTGACCGAAGCCTTTACTGTTCTTCAGCAGCATATGATGCTGTGTCCTCTATATTTCATGAAATCAATGCTGCTCTTGAATCCTTAGGCATTTCTGTGGAACAGGTAAAAGTAATCCATTACGTAGTCAGTTGTTATATCGATAGAGACTGATGGACACAAGGATTTGGAATTTTCATATAAATATGATCTAATAAAATGCAATTCCTTTAAAGCTAAACCTAATTACTGGCTCTGACAATTGTAACAGATTAATAGCTGAATATCTCCAAACAATATGTACAGATAACTGAACTTAAGCTTCTAGGAATGTCATCATTGGGCGTGTTAAATCAATGCAGATATAGGCTTTTGGTTGCATTTTGTAGATCTAAAGCAATTTCCACTTTTTTGAGCTGAAATTATTGGGCCGGGCTTTATTTATTTATCCTTTCTTTATATATATATATATATATATATATTGTAGATGCATGCAGAATCTGGAAAAGGTCAATTTGAGGTAATTCAGGGTTATACCACTTCTGTTAAGGCTGCTGATGAGTTAATTTACACTCGTGAGGTTATTAGGGCCATTGCAAGAAAGCATGGATTGCTAGCAACTTTTATGCCAAAGTAAGTGATGAAGTTCTTGTGAGTTTGACTGTACATATTCTGCTGATCTATATACTAGAGGGTGCTGACATTTGCGTTAAGCACATGTATGATCTGCAGAACTTAGATGCTGAAGAAAAGCAATCTACACTATACGTCAGCCTTCGTGCCTTCCTTTATTTGTAATTTTCAGAAAATATAATGTAACTACAAGATAAACTCCTAGAGATAAAAATAATAGATAACCACAAGACCCGTAGATAACAAATTAATATTACTTTGACACCCCTTCAAAATTTGTAATACATCCTAAATAGGAAATAGGTCTTTGAACGGAAAGAAAACTAGCATGTCAATCCAAATTAAGAGTGGTACATAATGAATTATAGCTGTTGATCCCTCTGTGGTTGGTTTGAGTTAATCAGTTAATGCTCAATGATATGTACATGTTTCAATACGTAACATAATGTTCTCCTGGGATATTTAAGGTACTTTTTGGATGATGCGGGTTCTGGATCCCATGTGCATATTAGCCTGTGGCAGAATGGCCAAAATGTACTCATGGCATCTGAAGGATCATCTAAGCATGGATTATCAGTTATAGGAGAGGAATTTATGGCAGGAGTTCTATATCATCTTTCTTCAGTTTGGGCATTTATAGCTCCAGCTCCTAACAGGTATCTCTTCAATACAACTAAGCGTTGGTTTAGTGATGTGTCATCTATAATTCTGTATAAGTTGGTCAACCTAAGGCCTGATCATTTTCGCTACAGCTTTGACACAAAAGAAAGGGAAATGACTTAATGAAATTGCTTTAAACTAATCAACATTTTGTTCAGGATTGTCTTATCAATTCAGCAATTTATTTATTTATTTTTGATATTGTAGTATGTTCAGGACTAATCTATATATTTTTATATGCTTATCACAATCTGATCCTCTCTATTGCACTTGAACTTGGACACTCATGTGATACTTAGTCCTGCCCTTGTCACATTTCTTATGACTCTATTCATGGTGAGTGTTCTGTTAGAAATCTGTTCGGAAACACAAGATGTTGATTATCATGTACTAATGTATCACTAGCCCATTCAAAGGGGGAAATTTACATGTTTATCAGTAGTTTTGTAAATTTATTTGTATGATCTACATGTTGAAATTTGTTTAAAAACATTTCTTTAGAAAATAAACCAGAAAAAAGGAATCAAGAGGGGGAAATGTAATACCTGTAGATTTCTGTGTCTTGGCTTAATCCCTGTCTTCTCTTACATCACTGCTCAATACCTTTTCTTTTTGTAGTTATGATCGTCTAAAACCCAGAACGTGGAGTGGTGCATTCAAGTGCTGGGGAAATGAAAATAAAGAAGCCCCAATGCGAGCTTCATCTCCACCGGGAGTTCCTAATGGTTTGGTGAGCAACTTCGAGATCAAAACATTTGACGCTACTGCAAATCCATATCTGGGCTTGGCTGCTATAGTTGCTGCTGGAATTGATGGGCTTCGTAGGCATCTTTCTCTTCCAGATCCTTTTGGTAAGATCTTATATACATGGTGTGACTCAAATTATTTTGCTGGTATTAATTATCATGTAACAAAAAATTGTTAGCTTGCTTGATTTACTGATTACTTGCTTGTGAAATTTTCTGGATAATCAAAGAAACAGCTGTGGGATGGAGTTTGGTTCTTCGATATGCATGTAATAGTCTTGTGAATCATGTCTAAATAAGGAGGCAAACATATCTTTTGCTAATAAACGTGTAGTTGTTTCACTAGACTGGAAAAGATTGCACTTGTATGATGGATAAAGAGGCTACTGAAGTTGCATAATGTTTATTTATTTATTTTTTTAATCACTTAAGAATGAGGTCAATGAGCGTTCTGCCTTACCTGAGTGTTATAGCCTATACCTCTACCAATTGTTATATCCTGCATACAATAATTTTATTTGCAGATTCCACGGCAACCATTGAAATGGATTATAACTGAATTTTATTTACTATATCAAGTGTTATATTTTATACAGATTCTAAATTTGTTGCCAATGATTTGTTACTCCTTTTACCTTGTGTTATTTTGATGGTCTACAAAATGATTGCCAAAATGTACGGTCCATATATGAGCCCCATGGAAGTATAATTAAACAATAAAAGTTGATCTAAAATAATCATTTCTGGTTTGAAACAGATACACTTCCAGACCCTGAGAAACTTCAAAGAATGCCGGCTACACTTTCAGAATCTTTAGAAGCTCTTGAAAAAGATGATATCTTTACAGAATTAATCGGTGAGAATCTGCTGACTGCCATTAAAGCAGTTAGAAAGGTATGTGTAATTTTTTTAAAAAAATTAAAATTTATGTTGGTGTTTAGATGCTTCTGATTAATAAATCCATATAATATAGAGTACAGTACACTTGGTAGGAATAGTAACAGGCTATCGTGGAGATTGAATGGATATTAATTTATAGGTTGTTTTCGTTCCTGTGTAACTTCTGTTATGCTTTAATGTGGGCTGTCTTTTCTTCTCTGGTATCTTTAATAGACTTTTTGGAAGACATCTTTGCTGTTCTCATTGTCTTGAAAAGGATAGGCTGCGTCCAATTTGTGATGTGTCAGTGTCATAGCTCTACAAATATCACATTCTCTCTTGTCAAACTTTCAAAGTTGTGGAAGTCAAAATGAAATATATCACTTATTGTGTTCAAGACATTCTATAGCTGGGAATAAATTTCGATTTCCAGGGTGCATCTTATCCGTGTCCTTAAATTTCGTCCCACATCAAACAATCAAGAGCTTAATCATTCTTTATCTGTCTTAATATAAAGTAGAAAAATGAAGCCTCCGGATTATAGCTGAAACTAGTTCAGTATGGAAGACGACCGTTTAGAGTTGACTGTTATTAGAGAGATTCTATTCTGTGCATCATTTGGTATATATCTTTACAAAATAAGGTCATATATTCTTAATTAGTAGTTAGCATAATATTAGGTGACAATAAACCCGAACTACACTATAGAGTGAATGGAGATGAAAATCCTGGATTTTTCTCTTACCATATTGAACAATGTGGTAAGTCGCGTAGATAAATTATTTTCAAAACAGTCTCTCTGCAAAGCAGAGGTAAGGTTGCGTACATCTTGACCCTCTTCAGACCCCATCTAGTGGGAGCCTCGTGCAGTGGGTCGCCCCTTACTATTATGTTTGTTGACGAGTCTTTTAACAAGAACATGAGTTCTTGGTGTTGACATAAAACTTTGCCTAATTATATTTTATTAAAGAATCTAACAGGGAAGACTAAAAAATTGTACCTAATTTCCATCAGCCAGTCTAAATATAATAGTTAACGTGGTTTATCTTTTGCAGGCTGAAATTAATTATTACTCAGAGCACAAGGATGCATACAAGAAACTTATACACGTCTATTGAATCGGTGCTCTTATGGTCCTGTGCAAGATTGGTCTGAAGTGGTTCTCGTGGTCGTTGCGTACACTAGCACTGCATTTGATATTTATGGTTCGAAATAAGGGTAGTAATGGATCTAGTCCTTTCCTGTTTACTTTCTAAAATTCTTCTGTCTTTGTAGACAATATTTCTGTAATAATAAGAATTGACAATATAAAAATATTCTAGAATAGAATTGCTTGAACTATGTGTATTTAAGTATTTTACGCTGAAATTTCTTATGAGTAAATTTATTTTAAGGAAAATTTACCAATGCCGCCTTACCAGACAAGATTTTCGTTCATCATGCATGGAACTCCCGACTCGTGTATATAGCACTGTTCGGAATTTTATTATTTGAATGAAGACAGGGTATTTTATAATGCAACATATAATGCAAAAGCTAAGCGCATTCTTAAAAGTAAAGCTCTGATAATTTTATGTATTATTGATACATACATACATATTATTGATACATATATTCCATGGATAGCCAAGCTTGGTGGTTGAACACAACGGGTGGCTCTAATAATTTTGCCAATGAAGAGAGGCAGAGAGGGAAAAGCTCGATCAGTCACAACGTCCCGCTATTTACACCAACCCAAATAAGAATGTATATGTAACTAACGTACCTAAATCCGTGTTCCCATAAATACTGGCTCACACCACCCAAGAATCTACGCAGAAAATCTAGAAACTCGATCGAAAATCACCAAAAATATCTCCAAGTTAGAATGGCATTGCCTCTAGGAGAAGTTTTGGCCTCAATTTATGTGTTTTTACTTGTTATGATTATTGCAGTTTCAGTTGCTGATCATGTTGATGCAAACGCGGTTAGCTCTTCATGGAAACATGCGGCGGCTCATAATAACGTAGAAGGAGGCGTGAAGCGTGTTAAGCTGAAAGAACATAGACCTCCGTTTAAGCCTGGCCCATGGAGGCAAGCTTTTGCTACTTTCTATGAAGGAAGCTCCTCATCATTTGGTAATATGATTAAATTAAACAATATAATTCTAATTAATCATCATCACAATGTATATATATATTTGAGAATAACACATATATATGCAGGAGGGGCTTGTGGGTACGAGGATGTGGTGAAAGAAGGATATGGGATGGAGACAGCAGCATTGAGCCAGGTTCTGTTCAAGGAGGGACAGACATGTGGTGCATGTTACGAAATACAATGTGTGAACTCACCATGGTGTAAACATATTCAAACCTCACTTTTCGTGACAGCCACCAATCTCTGCCCTCCAAATTTCTATCAATCAGCTGACAATGGAGGATGGTGCAACCCACCTCGCGAGCACTTCGATTTAGCCAAACCAGCTTATCTTAGTATTGCCGAGTACAAGGGTGGCATTATCCCTGTCAACTACCGCAGGTACGTAACATGCATGCATATTTGGAACAAATTTAGGGACAAAAAATAATTAATTTTTGTGTGATAGTAATAATGGTAGTGATATGTAATTTGGGGGAATTGAAATGCAGGGTATCATGCAAGAGGCAAGGAGGGATTCGGTTCACGATAAATGGGAATCCATACTTCAATCTGGTGTCAGTGTGGAATGTGGGAGGGGCAGGTGATGTGACGAGCTTACAAGTGAAGGGTAATAAGAAGGTGAAATGGACAACATTGAGGAGAAATTGGGGTCAGAAGTGGGAGACGAATGCAATGTTAGTGGGAGAGTCTTTGACATTCCGAGTGAGAGCCAGTGATGGAAGGTACTCTACTTCATGGCATGTTGCTCCACCCAATTGGCAGTTTGGCGTCACCTATGAAGGCAAAAACTTCAAATGATCCATCAATTCATTATTAATTCATACCACTTCTCTTTCCCAGTACTCCATATCGTACTATAGGATCCTTTTTATTTCTCAACAGATATATACATGTGATGTCCATGAGCTTCCCTGCTCACGCAGGTGAAGAAATTCTAGTTTTCTATACTAATTAGCTAGATCAATGTAATGAAAGTAGATTTTAGTTTGTACTTGCCCTGTTCGCTCTTCTTGCTTTTTTTATTTTTCCGTTACTTATTATGCCGAAGGTTACGTGTATAAGTAAGTTTAGCAAGTGAACGAAATTGTCGCGGAATTAATGCTTACAGTTGAGATCACTCACCGACAATGAGGGATAATATTAATAATATAGAGCACTGAGATGCAATGCGTCGATGATATATGTTACCTCTTCTTTAACTTTATTATATATATTCATAACCTTTTCCGACATGATTGAAAAACCAAGTTACATGGACATATGCTCGAGTCAATTTAGTGGATACTCCAAAGGCATTAATAGTACTAAACTATTAGATGCCTAAAAAAATCATTACTAGACAGAAGATGAAGAGTCTACGGAAACCTTCAAAGCATTGCTAATAATATACTAGTCTCTAAGCCATAAAGCCAAAAATTGGAACTTTAACTCTCCCACCGTTGTTTTATCGGACATCCAAGGGATACTCTCCCTCCGTTGTTAGCAGATAAAATCTCCCAGCTACCAATACACAACAGCTTGGAGGTGCGCAAGGCTGAGATCGATCCACTATCCCATGTTTGGCGGCGGTGGTGGTGGACGAACACCCTGGCCCTGCATTTGTTGGGCTAAATAATTCGGGGGTGGTGGCATTGACGGGGGCCGAGAACCCATGTTGAAACTTGCTGCTGAGCCACTTGCAACAGGTGGTTGGGGTGGGATAGGTGGCATTCCACCAGGAGGTGCAGGTCTGGGGCCATTTACCATAGGAGGTGGAGGAGGCAATGATCCAGGCATTGGAGGCGGAGGGGCTCTAGGAGGATTTCCGATAGACGCACCCGGTGGTAGCCCTTGCGGGGGAGGAGGTGGTGGTGGTGGAGCTTGGGGTGGTGGAGGCAAAGGCCTAGGTGGGACACCCGGGGCGGTTGTGCCATTGGCTGTAGTCGCAGGTTGCGGTTTGTTCGGTTCTGATGGCTTGGGTTTGAAATATAATTGCAACTGCAGACAGTACCATACCGTTTTCCATGTCAGATAATAGAACCAAAAACCAATAGCTTAAGGAGCCAAAAATTGGGAAAGCATCCAAACAACATAAGAAAGAGTCGCCTTAAGGAAGCAGCAAAATTTATTTTTATGCTTATTTTATTTTCTAATCAATGTTAATTTTCTTTAAGTAAAAATGGCAAGCTAAGGGGTGGGGACTAGGGTACATGTTAAATTGTCCTTGTCGAATGAAGCATGTGCTTATAACCAATACAGTAATGGCACTAACCGTGAACATTTTTGAGTCTGGGTCCCAGTGAGAGAAAAACTTCGGAGTCGACTTGTCAATCTCTGTGCTAGGAACCTAGATAAGTAGATTGATCAGCAGTACGAGTAGCAGAATAAAATCCCAGGGAAGGCCAAAATAAAATAAATCAGAGACCATAATTGAATACAGAGTAGCAGCATTTGATTACCTTGAAAGCAATTATCTCATATGGTTCAGCTGCACACAAAAGATACTGATATCTTTTGTCAAAGGGTTGGACCCTCTGTCAATACAAATTTACATAGTAGCAAAGAGAAAAGTAGAAAAGTAAGTACGTGGTTTCAATACACATCATATGAACATGCAAATTCAGCTTCAATTATAAAAACAAAAGAAAATGATGGAGAAAGTTTTTGAAGGCATTTAAGTCAACAAAATCAAAGTCCACCTGCTCGTAAGAAGACATAAATCTATGCCTTGGCTTTGTGAGGTCTTCAATCTCAGGATATTCAATCTACATTACATTCCAAAGGAAGACAACGAGAGACTATCCATTGTTAGACAAATCCAAGTCATGACAGTTACAGTAAAGGGAAAAAAAGGAGGGAAGGGGGGAAAGTATAATAAGAAAACAACAATATAAAAGAACACCTGGAAAAGAAGAGATCTCTGTTTTGTCTCTGGATCATATTGCTTCGTCACTCGGTACCCAGGCCGACCAATCTTGACTGCCAACACAATGAATATTCATGCATTACTTTATTATTTGATGATAGACAAGAAGTCAAATTTTCTTAAATCAACACTAAAAAAAATCTCTTCAATCCTTCAATGATAGGTACAAATTCAATATCACCTTATATAACAATAAAGCAAAACCTTAACCCCAATAACAAATCGCTAAGTCAAATTACCAATGGATTCAAGTGTTTATACTAACCAAAGCAGAAAACCAATGAATCATTTTATTAGCACTAACAGATTTGTCTAAATTATTTATATTTTTTAATTGAAAAGCCAAGACTTTAGCAATTGAATTAATTGTCAGATTTTTACTAATAAGCATTCGTGTGTGTTTCAACCTAATCTCAGATCATGAAGTTCGCAAAGCAATCAACCCTAGCCCAACCTAACAAAAAGCCTCCCCTGTGCTTAGCTAGTAATTCAATAAAAGAGAGCATCACCAAAGATAGAACAGCACACACTAAAAAGGGAAGAATAAATAATTGGGTAGTATGATTTGGAAATCAATAGGCTGCATCATCACAACACAACATCGTTTGTCCTTCCCATGAGCAGTTTCAGGTTAATTCAATCACTCCGGACAATGATATACTTGGATGCCATGTGACTTTTCACCTGCTTCCCTTTCTCTTTGACAAGGATACTAAGCAGCCTTTACATCTCTAGATGGCCTAAACTATGAACAAGCTTATCAAAGATTCAAAAAACTTCATATAAGAAGATAGAAAGGATCGAATGAGATGAGCCCTGAATCTAGAAAGATCCCAATTACCTCAAGCATGAGCTTCCTTAGATAAGATTATTTTTTTATAGTGAGCTCTAGAACCCCCACTATCCTTTTGACATGAATTCACGTCACTTTAGTCCTTAAGAATCAAATGTATACACAAATAAACTCTAATTAAGTAGGACTAAGGCTGCACTATTCAGGTATCCATGGAAAAGTAAACTAATCGAAGCTGAGTCCACGAGACATATAATGTTTTACAATATTTTAGTCTATCAGTTCATCTGAAGAATGTATTCTCCGAGTTTTGTCCCAGAAGTCAGAAACAAACACTACTGACATGGAAATCAATACCCTGGAAGTGCAAATTATTAAGTCCTTATTGATACAAGATTTGCTTGTTGATGTCAAATTAGGTTCTGGTCAAACTATTCCGCAAACTACAAATTCCAGGTAACGATTCTGATCTATTTAAGTGTAGCCACTCCCACAAAGGCAGACAAGTTTCAGTCTGAACCTAGAGCCCCCAATGAAATTACACCATTTTTTTTTTCACAAAGACAAAAAAAAAGCGTACTCGTTCATNAGCCCCCAATGAAATTACACCATTTTTTTTTTCACAAAGACAAAAAAAAAAGCGTACTCGTTCATACATTTTAAAAAGAAAGTATTACCTGTCTTGCGAACAGAAACTTTTCGCTTGTGGGGCTGAGGCTGAGCAGGTGCTTCTTTGGCCTCGCGAGCTGCTCGCTTTGCCAAATTAGTCTGATGCCGCTTACCCTGTGTATGCGCCAAGTAATTCCCCTCGTTGTTGTGTAAGGTGAGACAAAGCTTGCACTCGTAGCTGCAACACCGGAAAATAGAAAACCAAGTGAATACTAAAGAACCTCGAAGGCAAAGAAATCTAAAAAGCAAAAGCGTGAAGAGAAATTTGAGTAAGAGAGGAGACCTCCCAAGATGATTGCGCATAAAATATGGATCCTTAGCAAGATCAATGGTTTCGAGAGCGAGTCGGCGAAGACGCTCTCGACGATCGATGGCTTCGTTCTGGGCGGAGGCAGCGCCTCCACTCCCAGGCTTTGAACCCCATTCTCTGTCCATCCTGCTTCGCAACGAATAAACAGTGAAACGCAGAGAGGACTGAGGTCTGAGGACGAACTCACCACACGAACATTTCTGTAAGATTTTTTTTTTTATTGATGCTGGTCGCTGGACGCACCACTCGAACTCGTAGACCCCAACCCGAATGTTTGATTAAGAGTCGGTGGCTGACGTTAATTATCGGCCCATGAGCTAACTTTTTGCAAGTTGAAGGGCCTGCTTGGGAGAACCCCAATCCTAATCCAATCCAATCCAATCCAATCCAAATGGATGGGATGAGATTATAATTTAATTGGATGAGATGAGANATGATTGTGGTTAGGTGAAATAGGTTGTTGGATTTATTTATTTTGTATAGAGGTATAAATGATAAGAAATAATGAAATGAGATTGAGATATGGAGATGAGATGAGATGATAAATGTTTGGTGGTGGGTTGGATGAGATGATGTTGAGATTAGATGTTCTTGGAAAGCTTGAGGATGAAATATTTTTAAATGAAGGGTTTAGGTCCATCTCATTGAATGAGATGATGGACCAAAATGAAAATAAAATTAAAATTATTTTAAGATTACAATTTGATCCATAAATTTGAATCGGTCCAATTAATCGATCCCTAACATGTGTAAATGATAACTCGGGGCCCGTAGGAAATCCCTGCCATGAATAATAGGGTCTATTTATGAAATTCAACGACCAAAAAATAATAAACAATTGTTTGGGGATTAGAATGCAAATAACATGAAAATTATTGTAAACATACAATTTAGTCAACAAATTTGTATCGATCCAATGAATCGGTCCATAACTAATATCGTAGTTTGATAAACAAAATAAGACCAGAAATAGTTTTATTACTGAAACGAAACTAATCTCATAGTTTAATGATCAGACTAGCAACAATGCCAACAGATGGGAAGATAAACAAATTATTTTAACTCATTTTAATTTTTACACAAAACTTCATAAAATATATTGAAAAAAAGTATGGATTGAATTGTATAATAGTAAAAAACATATAGGAATGTTGCAGTTTGGACTAAAAAATATAACAAATATTTTGCGGACCAAAATGCAACTCATCTC
>QANZ01028123.1:0-28018 GCA_003254925.1 Chamaecrista fasciculata | reverse complement strand
TATATATATGAATATAATTAATTAAATTTAAATATTTATATATAAAATGTTAAATTAAAAGTAAAATATAAAAATTAAATAAGTAATAGGATATCGGATACTCTAAATATCCGTTCATTTCGAACGGATATAGGGTATCCGAGGGCAATATCCGTATCCGTCCAATATCCGAAAAAAATTTATTTTTCATTATCCGTATCCGTATCCGATATCCGGTATCCGACGGATACCGGATATTTTTTCGGACGGATACGGACGGATATCCTAACTTAGGATATAAATTGCCATCCCTATTTGTAATTTTGTTACAAGTAACAAAGTTCGAGTATTTATTATCAGTACTAAAATGAATGAAGATCATTGTTTTTAAAAAGGATAAAACTTATATAAAGTCTCTTATCCTTGCTATCAAGTTCAACCAATCATAAGTCTTGATTACATTCTCTCTCTTCAATGATTGGTCATGCAAAAAGTGGTGTTTAATATTCTCTCTCCATCATGATTGGTCATATATAAAATTTTTGTCATGCGTCAAATGTTGATCGGATAACTTGATAGCAAGGATGTAGGGAACTTGATGTAAGTTTTGTCTTATTAAAAAATTAATTTTTTTTTTGTTGGGTTAACATTTGATAGTTGACAGCGACATTTCACCTGATGGGTCGGACCGTATTTCACGCGGGCTGTGATTTAAGGGCACTTGGGCAACATGTAGGACATGAAGCCCCATATCAATGTGGCTGGGTGGTCTCTTTCTAAGGTTGAGATCTCCCACTTCCTAAAGTCATATCCTTTTCATTTATAAGAAACACAACATAATAAAACCGATACAGTTAATTTACAATTTTACATAAATTACAAGTGGACGAGTAAAACTCACTCAATGAATGCCGTATTTGTCATTTAGTCTTTCTTGTCCCGTGTAGGCTCAATTTGTAACCTTCACAAATCTGACCATTTATTCATTGATTGTTCGCACGATCGACATACAGATTCATCCAAACACGAACCATAATCTAATTAGTGCGCACAGCTATTGACAACTCCGTGTTAAGCAAAGTTAATGATTTTTCATGAGTGATTGGCTTAAAATTTAAAACGTTGTTGTTTGGATCAAATCAACAAAATAATCCAATCATAGCATACCTGAAACAGTATAATGATGATAACAGCAGGTGATCGCTTCTAGTAGTTAATTATCTGATTTTTCTTGTTCTATAGCGTATGATTTTACAATTACAAGTGAGTGGGTAGATCATTAAACATATGATTCCTTTTAAAAAAAAAATCAAAGATATCTACTTGATTACTTTTATATTGAGTATAATAAACCTACAATTCCATTTCAAAAGTTAATTGTTAAAATTTGAAAGTTTAAAGTCTTATAAAATATCTTATATTTAATAATTTTTCACAAAGTGACTCTATGCATTACTCAGAATCTCAAAATATCAATCAGTCTCTTCACATCTAGTTCTCTCTCACTCTCATTCCACCACACTTCAAAAGTTAACTATTAAACTTTGAGAGTCTAAGACCTTATTAGGTGTTATACTGAACAATTTTCCCTTTTATATATGAAACTTATTATATTTTCTTATGCTATCTTTCTTAAATCACAAAATGAGGAGACAAAAAAATTCCAAAGTTGGCTCAACATCTAAACGGTAATCTACTTCTTGGAAAATCATGTATATCAGTAAAACAAGTTTAAATCTAAGTTTTACATTTTTATCATTAGTAAGATCTGTGATTATAACATCACATATGTTTTTATAATACCTGTTGGCCAATGTTTTTATAATACCTGGAACATGACTGATACTGAAACTTTGTAAAAACACTTAATTTATTTATAATTATTAAAAATAATAATGGCATGTTCTTAAATGGAGACATAGAAATATGCTTAGGACAGGAACCTGGCATTCAGGAGAAGAGGGCAAAGCAAAAAGATTGGAAAAGAAAATAATAATAATAAGAAAAGTAGCATCAGAAAAAAGAAAAGAATAAATACGTTGGTGTGTCAGCTGATTGTTGTTGAACTGAGGCCAGGCCAAGGTATAGCCGTTTTCTTTAACTTCTCTCTCACTCTCTCTCTTAGGAACATCACGTCCGCGAATTCATAAATGAAAGAGGATGATTATGAGGTGATACCATACCCCATTGCATTTTACAGAGTACCTTTTCTCTCTCCTCGTTTTCTTCTCTCTCCTTTTCCTCCTAATCCAATACACGTTCCTTTCACTGCTCTTTCTAGAGAGAGATAGAGATACATTACATTACAGCATCTTTCATCATCACACAGATACGCTTAAGAGTTAGAGAGAGAAATATGAGTTCATCCTCAGGCCAGAGCGGTGGCTATGATCTCTCTTTCAAGATCTTGTTGATCGGTGATTCCGGTGTGGGAAAAAGTAGTCTCCTCGTCAGCTTTATTTCCAGCTCCGTTGAAGATCTTTCTCCTACCATTGGTATTACTTACTTCCTTTTACATATTTCTATTTCTATCTGTTTAATTCTCCGCAACTTATAATTGCTTTCATTGCTGTTCCTTCTAGCGTCGAGCTATACTAGTATTGCTTTTCTAGAAGATTATTTATTCTTGTTAACTAAACGATGCCTGATGGTTGTCGATCTATGATTTACAATCAACTATTGGCGTTTGAGTATCTCAAATCAGTTTCATTTGTACAATTGGAGCTGATTTACATTTCATTAATTCAGACTCGCCGAATTCAATTTGACTTCGTTCCGCATTTTGCTTTGCTGTTATATTTCGGGCATTGGCTACAACATTATTGTGTCTGAAGTCTGATCTCGTTTCTTATAAATGAACTGTTATTTTGCTCCTTTCTAACTGTAAGCCACGGATTCGCACTCAGTGAAGCTCTCCCTCTGATTGTGTTTTTATCGCCAGATTGAGTTCCACTACGATCTAGTGTTGTTTAAATGACAATTATCATTACTCTGTTGTTCTTGATTATCTGTAGGTGTTGATTTCAAGATTAAGCTGCTTACAGTTGGAGGGAAGAGACTGAAACTAACAATCTGGGACACTGGTAACTTATAGTCAAATTATCTGCTTCAAGTTCACAAAACTAGACTTTATTTCTTATTCTGCATGCGATCCTGCGCATGGAACATGAAAATTGGACGCAAACAGATAGACTGACCCTTCTTGAGTTTATAACATGGCTGTTGAATGACTTTTTCCCTTAAACATATATACATGACTAATTCAGCGGTACTTTGACTTGCATCGTTGCATCTATTGCAGCTGGGCAGGAAAGGTTCAGAACTCTAACAAGTTCATATTATAGAGGAGCTCAAGGAATCATACTCGGTATGTTAGTTCTTCTACATTAGAGGTCATAGTATAATTTTCTCAGGGAAAATATGGTGGTTTCAAGTTTCAACTGGTGTTGAACACTGTGCGGATCATAGTTAATGCTGTTTTCTGCTTTTCAAGATTTTGGATTAAACGCACCTAGCCAGTATACTAGCTGTAGAATCATTATCAATTAGATAGGTTCTCATTAGCAATTAGGGTAACTAGACTTCTCAATTATGTTCATTCAGCTAGTTCATTCATTGCTTTTTATTGATTGAGCTCTTCATTTGCTTCCATTTAGTTTATGATGTCACAAGGAGAGAAACCTTTACAAACTTGTCAGAAGTGTGGTCTAAGGAAGTGGGACTTTATTCTACTAATCAGGATTGCTTGAAGATGCTAGTTGGAAATAAGGTTGACAGAGTAAGTTTTTACTCTAATCTTGTGTTTGAATGTATGACTGAATGAAATGGAAAGATAATTATCATCAAGTTTTCCTCCATAAAATGGCTGATTAGTATGTTAAGTCATTGGGGAACACAGAAATATGTTGCTCTGTTCTTGTCGTCATTGAAGAAGGTCTGTCATAAATAATTGTTATAAAATTTGTAGGTAACGATAATACAACACTCCCAATTCATTTTTTTTTTGTTTCTACTAGAAGTTGTTTAAAGTCAAATTTGGTGAAGAATCTTGTGAAGTCTTCCTAAATGAATAGCACCTTACTTTTATAAAGGCATGCTAAAGTTTTTGTGCAATCATTTATTAAATCACAGAGTTTTCCGTAGTTCGAGGGTTTTCCTCACTTATATTACTTTTCTTGATGTAAGGTGTTCATTAGTTTCTTTTATGGCCCTCTTTATATAGGACTCTGAAAGGGCCGTGAGTAGGGAAGAGGGTTTAGCTCTTGCCAAAGAGTTGGGGAGTTTGTTTCTTGAATGTAGTGCTAAAACCCGAGAAAACGTGGAGCAATGCTTTCAAGAACTTGCGCTAAAGGTACTGTTCTAGAAGCACTCGTACTATGTTTCAAAACGGCACAATTGTTTGAACTAATAAACCTCACAGTAAATGTTGAATAGACTCGTCTTAATAATTGACCAACTTTGGGCTAGTAAAAGTTCTTTAGCCTATTTATTACTGTATACTGCTTTTCTTGCTCAATCACGACAAGTTTGGCACGTTAACAGATAATGGAAGTTCCTAGTCTCTTGGAAGAAGGATCAACCGCTGTAAAAAGGAACATATTAAAGCAGAAACACGAACCTCAAGGCCACCAAAACGGTGGTTGTTGCTCTTGAAATGGCAGCATCAGAGGAAAGACATTGAGTCCTGACTACCACTCCTTGGACAGATCATGTATATGTAAGCTCTTTCTCTAGTTCCTACCTTACCAATGCCATCTTGGTCAGCTTTATTACTTGTACTACCCCAATGTGGAAATTGCCGCCCAAATGACACCCCTTAGCATCGTGTATTCTTGCTTATAGCTTATGTTTTGTCCGTATCGGTAAAGCCTTGTGCAACTACGATTGATCTATTATTTAAAGTGTTAACTGTTACTCTCAAGTTCATTCTCATACCACAGCTCCTTTTCATGCATACATGTTTACATATCAGGATAGGTGTGTAAAGCATTAGAGTATTTGTATTGTATATTGTATAATTCATAGGCC
The DNA here is from genome assembly GCA_003254925.1 of Chamaecrista fasciculata. NCBI lineage: Eukaryota > Viridiplantae > Streptophyta > Magnoliopsida > Fabales > Fabaceae > Chamaecrista > Chamaecrista fasciculata. The sequence goes on along the minus strand of QANZ01028123.1, from coordinate 23,011 downwards.
TAGAGCTTAAAAATAAAAATATACTGCAGAAATGACACTTGCACAATGTTGCATTCAGAAAATCTTACAAACTATACAAGCGAACAAATATCTTATAGAATAGAACACTACATCGCATCTGAAAACTTAATCAGATGCGGGATATAAGATGAGAAAAATATACTACAAATCAGACGACAAAAGAACTTGTTGTAATGATATTTGAACTACAGTTACACCAAAGAATTCGAGGCCTTTGAGAATTTTACTACTCCTTTATATTTGCTTTGCACCATATAGCTCGTTAACGAATATAAGTGAACTAAGAGCCGCAGCAAGCTGATCTCTGCGACAAAGCTGTGGAGGTGGACGAGCCTTTGACAGGATTGCTGACTTTGATGGATTGAGGAGGCTGCACAATAATTTAATGAGACGAGGTATATTTTTGAAAATCAATCCACAACTTTTTCAGAGGAAGATGAAGGCAAAAGTGTACCTCTGCTTTTGAATCAATTTCTGAAAGTCTTTGCTTTATGTCTCTTGCTATCGTAAAGAAGACCTGTTCCACGTTCAAGTTTGTTTTGGCACTCTGCTTAGAAAAGTAGCGTGTGAGTACTGAGAAAGCAATGTTCATGAGTCAAGTAAGAACAAGTGCATAATTGAAAGGATTTTATCATAACTTGGTTTGACCTTTAAAAAGGTTAAATTCATCATTACTGGAACTCAATAAAAAAAAAAGTTGAGGACAGGAGAACATGGCCTCTAAAAAAGTCAAACTTTTTATAATACACCAACTAAAGTTTCATGCAAGATTTATAATATACCTTGAAACCGAGGCTGAAAAACCATGCATTGCATACAAGCGATGGGTGATTAATGATTATATGATAATGCATATTATACTCACTGTCTCGAAAAATCTGATACCATATTCATCAGCCAGTGCCTTGCCACTCGATGTTGGGACAACCTACAAGAAAATTCTAAATTGAGTTACGATTTAACAACCAACATATGTTTCTAAACAAGTTTTAATCATTAGTCATTAGTCATTACCCTTTTCCTTCCATCCAGGTCGGCTTTGTTACCCACTAATATTTTGTTGACATTAGCAGATGCATGCTGCTCGATGTTCCTGATCCAGTTCCTGATGTCTACGGTAATATTAAAATTTAAATAAATACACATCATAATTATTTTATCATGGATCTCATAGTAGAGTGAGATAGTGTAGTACTGTTAAAGGATGTTTCATCTGTTACATCATAGACCAGCAATATCCCCATGGCTCCCCTGTAATAAGCTATTAGAACCAATAAACAATATCAGCAAATCAGCAATACAAATAGAAACATTTTCTGTTCTTCCGAAAAAGAAAGAAAGAAAATGTCCACGCAGTTACGTTTCTTTACTTTCCTTTCAAGTTTTTTTTTTTTTCTTTTCCAAACATAGGCAAGAGATCATGTGTTCAGGAAAGAAAGTACCAGTTGTTATTGTTCGGAAACGTTCTTGGCCAGCAGTATCCCATATTTGCATTTTGATGCGTTTCCCATCAATCTCAACCGTCCGAATCTTGAAGTCAATCCTGAGAGAGGGAGTAATAAATAATTCAGGACTCTGATAAAACATGAAGCATATGCATGTTTTGGAATGCAGTGTATATATGGTTACTTAATCTCAAGGATTTAATATACATACCCGATGGTGGTGATGAAACTGGTAGTAAAAGAATTATCTGTAAAACGTAATAGTAGGCAACTTTTTCCTACCCCTGCAGTTAAGCCAAAGCTGTCATGACATGAGACTTCAAGGAACAAAAGACCTTAAATNAGGGAACCCCCTGTGCATTCTCGTTTGCAGGTTCCGACGACCCCCACTGGCCGGAAGCTGCCTTCTACTGTGAACTCAAGGTTAGATTTATCCTAATCCAGCTTTGTAGTTTTCAGAGAACAAAATGAAGAAACATTTAATAACTTGGGTTTAAATCAAAGCATAACATTACCAAAAATAAAACTCCATAAATGGAAGAAAAAGGAAAGACTAAGCAACATGGCCCTTATAATAATACTCATAACATCTAAATGACCATATTAAGTTATCAACATAAGAAACTCAATTTCTTAAGTCCCAAACAACTGAGTTGGTTTCAACCTCGGGCTAGCAAATATCCACATAATAAGAAGAGTAAAGTAAATAGTAAAACCCTGAAAATTGAATAGGATTGGAGAGAAGGAATAAGAAGCTAAGAAGGAGATTAAGGAAGGGACAGAGAAAGAGACTTGCCGCTATCACCGATGAGAAGGAGCTTGATAAGGCAATCATAATCTGCGCGAGCTCTGGCTAATGGAGCTGCCATATCTAAGCCGTTTTAAAGTTTGAAAAGAGAACAAATGAGAGTTATATACTAAGTTCACGTTACATCACAGTTCACAGGGACAAAACCCGCTGCAAAACAAAAATAAAAGAGCAAAAGAAGGAAACAGAGTGTGACAGACTGTGTTTGTGTAAATCTGGAAAAAGGCTGATTGGTCCTTACGGTTTCTGCCTTTCTTCACATCTTTTACAATGCTTTCTCTATTGGATTTGGTACCATCATGCCAAATTGCCAACTGTTCACATTTTTATTGCTTCTTTAATTTTGATTATATACTTTATAGGATACTTGGTTGGCTTATATTCTTAGTTCTTCCCAAAGAATTCTTGTCTTTTTTAAGGGGCAACATGTGAGAGATTATTAAAAATTCCTCAACTTTAAAATTGATTCTTGCGAATGTTGATTTACAGTCACATAAAAACCCTCGTCTATGTAAATGTGAGATTTCTTATTCACATTGACTCTATCGATCATTCCTAGGTCAATTATAAGATACTTGTGTTCTCTTTGGCAATTATTGGTGATGTTATAACCATATTATTATATTACCAAGTTGTATGAAATATTTTACTGGTGGTATATTATTATCTGGTTACTATCTTAATGGTTTCCAATACAACAATTTGTTTAGAGATTTACCGGAGAGGATAAATTACGATAACTGAAATTTCCCACTCACTGGAATTTGTGTTGACACATCAAACAAGTTATCACCAAAAGAGTAAAATTATATGGATAGTATAAAAAAATTAATTTCACAAAGAAGCTCAATGGAATAATAGATACTTGACATCAAACGGTCGTAAGACATACAGGCCAAGTCAGAAAAGCAGCAGACAACGAGCCATTGACAGAATGACTTGGCTGTCTAACGTTGCTCCTACTGTACTGTTGTCAATGCCAAACATAATTGATTTTTGTCCGAGTAACTTTGTCCCCGAGCTTTAAATGCTGATAAGTAGCAGACAAAGTGACAAACTATACCAGTTCATACATTGATCTAGTGACAACAGAAGTCTTCGGTTTTCTTGCAGGGCGGGGACCAAATACGAGTTTCAGAGCCTTACGCAAATAACAAGCATCAACTACGAAAACACTATCAGTTTCGTAAACTGTATAAAAGTTAAAAGGAGAACTAGCGTGTTTCATTATAGATCATTTTGAATTTCCAGCATTAGTGATGTACAATGAATTTTCAGATTGTGTTGCTTAAAAGATCTCAGAAGGCAGCATATCTATATCTAACAAAAACTAAAGTTTCCCAATCACAATGCTAATGGGAGGGCATCAAAGTAGTATCAGCTACTTCAGCTTGCAGGAGTCTCCTGGCATCTGTATCGTGGTCAGGTAAATCCGCAGGGGTCTGCCAAGTAATGAATTATATTCAGAAATTGGGCAACAGTTGAAACTTGGAAAGAGATAGTTCTTTAATTCCTTTCAAAATAATACCTTTCCATATAGGTTTGTCTTTGTGGACGATGCACCATAAGACAGCAACAACCTAATAACATCAATATGTTCCCCTCTGGCTGCATGATGGAGAGGCTGCAGAAAATGTCATATAAAGATGAAGATGAGAAAGAGCTAATGAGAAGTCCATCCAATTTTGTTTTGGATGCAGGGTGGGGACTGAGATGCATCTATTTCAGCGAAAAGCCAAACCTAAATGTGAGAAATTTCATTTCTACACTATTAGTAGAAAATAAAATAATATTAACTAATAAAATTTCACAGGGGTTTGACTTGGGCACATCATTGATCATTCTACGTCGTTACAAGATTTTTTATTATGTTCTTGATAGGAGAGGGAATGTACTCACAGTATCACCCTCTGAATCAACAGATTCTAGCATTCTCCTTATATGCTCCGTGTCACTAGCTCTGTTAAGTAGCAGCTGGACTATCTCTGCAAACCCTGAAATTGTTAAAAGTAAAAATAACGTCATGAAACAGCAACCCAGTAAAATGAATCAGATCAGCTTTAGAAAAAAAATAATAATATATATATAGGTAACCTCCTGCACAAGCATCATGCAAAGGAATTGCACCATCTTCATCCTTAGACTCCAAATTTGCTCCTCTTTCCAAAAGTAGCTGCATTTATTTTCAACAGATCCATAATACATTGCATTTTGTATAGCAACAAAAACGTCAAATGATTATTATTATTATTATTACAAAAGGTTCAAATAAGGCATAGGTAAAAGTGACAAACCTGCACACAGGACAAATGGCCATATAAGCAGGTCAGATGTAAAGCCGTATCCCCATCTTCTACAGGTTCATCAATGCTGCCATTCAAGTTATCTGCAATTACACAGGATGACGGTTAAGCTTTGGCAAAAGGTGAGAACTAATATTTCAAAACCATTGTAACCTTTTGAGTACCGCACATTATATTTGATGGCATAGTAACAAAATATTTATTTGAGACAGTGAGATTTGCATTCCTGTGGCAACCAAGTAACCAATAAAGACTAACTCCCTATTCAATTCATTCAGACTGAAATATATAATCCTGATCTTGATCCCAATAAGATGATATAAATTCATGCTTTGTATTTTACAGAAATTTCAAATGGATTTTGTCATTTGTTTGAATGAGAATCCTGCACTGCAATCAATACCTTCGATTTCTGCCATAAGCAACATGTTACCATTCTTTTCCTCATGGACTGGGCGGAACATATTATTTACAGGGATGAACATCCTGAAGATGCTGAATCGCACCAAATTTATTTGCTGGAGAAATTTCTCATGAAGTTTAAGCCCAATCAGAAAATCGGAAATTACAAGGTATATTTAGGTATAGGCTGTTCGAGAAACATTAAGCTTAGGTTTGCTAGGCACTCATTCGTCCTATGCTGATACCCATTTAAGTCAATAAGAAATTAGCTACCATATAGTGTCAATAGCAAACACATTTCTTTAATCAAGAAGTTAAGCGAACCACGTAGCGGAAGAAATGAAAGGAACAGAAACAGCAATACTGTAAGCATAAAATTGTCATCGTTTTCCCTGTTGGATAGGACAGAACTCTCACATAACAAACGGAAACTACCGATAAAAGAGCATTTAGATATTACTGAGACAGGAAGACAAGAACCTAGGGTTTGGTTAGGACGTTGAACACGCATCAGAGTATACAGAAGAGGCAGCTCAATAACAATAATAAATCAATAACATGTAGCGAAACACTGACTAATTTAAGAAACAGAAGGATAATAAGAGGTGAAAGAGTGTGAGAAATTAGCGAAAGAGGAACCTAGAGCGAGGCGGAGAGCGTTGGGGTCACCGAGTTGGGCGGCGGCGGCTAGGTCGCGGAGATGAGGAGGCGTATCAGATTCTTCGAGTTCGACGAGGCCATCTTCTTCAAAGAGGGCATTATCATCTTCGAAGTTGTCGTCGTCATCGTCGTTCAGACCATTGCGTCTTCCCGGAACCGCCATCTTGGGTTTTCGCTCCTTTTGCTGCTTCTCAGTTCATTCACTGTACGAGGGCTTTGCGAATTTCGGCTTGCGGCTACTCCAATTTTAAATAGTCACCAAAGTAAAACACCGTAATACAAGGGTTCTGCTAAATCTACGCCTCCTATACTCTATTATACCGGTAAATTGAGTAATTAATATAATTTCTCTGTGCAAACAAAATGTTATATTTAATACATATATAGTCTTGCTTTCCACAATCACAGGTGTTTTATGTCAAACGATGATGTTAAACGTTACTTTTAATTAAGAAATCAACGATGTTTTAAAATCTAAATTAAAGTACGATCCACTGTTTTATAAATATTCAAATTTAACTTTTTAATCTTCTTTTGGTCAAAGTGCACTTTTGGTTCCATGACTTTTGTTCAGGTCTCAATTTGGTCCTATAACTTTTTTGTTGCATTTTTTGTCCCATATTTTTGTAAGAAGTTACAGATTTGGTCCCGTATCACTTTTGGTTCAATATTTTTTTGTCAGGTTACATAATTAGTTTCATATTTTTGCAAAAAGTTTCACTGTCAGTCTCATTTAATCCGAAGATATCAGACAAGTTCTGCACCTGACCCAAAGATATGAGACCAATTCTACAACCTAACTAAAAGATATAGGACCAATTTCGCAACATGAGTCAAAGATATGTGACCAAAAGTGTAACACGGGACCAAATTTGCAACTTGAGCAAAAGATATGGGACCAAAAGTGCAACAAAAAAAGTTATGGGATCAAATTGAGACCTTAACAAAAGTTATGGGACCAAAAGTGCACTTTGGCTTATTTTTTTAATAAATGCCAAGGTGTCAAATTAGTTTCTTATATGTATGAGGTAAAATTTAAATTAGTCAATTATTTTTTATTTATTTCAAAGGGGTCTTATATATTTTTATAATGTTTTAAATTGATCCTAAACATATCTTCAAGGTGCGATTTGACCTTATTTACTAACTGATAAACTAGAAAAGTCAGACTTACCTAATTCAACAAGTGTGGGCTGCAAGAGCAAGTTCGAGTGTCCAAGTACCTATAAGAACTTCACAGGGGGGGCCCTACGAAGAATACTCTGACTCTCAAGTTAGAATGTAAAGGATGTGAGAGCAAGAGAATTCTGAAAGTGAGAAGTAGCTAACCTTTGTCTGCTGGCCGTTGAGCTCTATTTATAGAGCAGGGTGAGAGTGGTGGCCAGCGCACGGGGCGCACCACGTAGTGGAGCACGATCTCCACCAACGAGAGTGGTGGAGACCGAGATTTGCGGAGCAAGGCAATCGTGGGTGATTACGTATCGCGTTATAGGGAGGGCGCCAGCGGACTAGAGAACGTGGGTATGACCAAGTCCGTGGCCCACGATCTCCAACAAGGATGGAAACCGTGAATTGCGGAGCAAGGCAATCGTGGGTGATTGCGTATCGCGTTACAGGCGCCAACGGACTAGAGAACGTGGGTATGACAAAGTCCGTGGCCCACGATCTCCAGCAAGGATGAAGACCGAGAATTGCGGAGCAGGGCAATCGTGGGTGACTGCGTCAAGCTGGGGGCGAGCGTCGTAATCCTGGATGGATCACGGCCGCCCCTAAATGTGCGGAGAGGCATTCGACTGGTTCGAGTGCGCCTTGAAGGGTTTGGAGGGGAGAAGAGGCCTGAAGCGAGGGCCTATTAGGCGTACGCCCAAATAGTGATGTATCACTAACGATTTTAACTAGACAAAGAAAAATTTCTTCAAGAGTTAGCATATAGTTTCAAACTCATTGCATTTGAACTTAAAACAAGAAAGATATGACCAATTTCACTTGTTTGACCATGAAACGAGTTACCCACTTTTAAAATTTAATTTAACCTCATTTGTTGATAGTCAGAAAGTATTTGTCAAAAGAAACTTAAAATTCTGGATTCATCGCATTTGAGCTTGAAATGAGAGCGAGATATGACTACATTCAATATTTTGAGGACTAATTTGAAACACTATGAAAATATGTAGAACCAACATATAACAACTAAAAAATAAGTGACTAATTTGAAATCCACTTCATACATAAAGGACCAATTTATTTATTTATTTTTTCACACATACATACATATATGATATAAGATGCACATAATAAATAGTAAATGAGGAAAACTAATTAATGAACTTGGAATTAACCTATAGAATTTTCCTAGCTAGTTGTTACTTTAGGACTGGACTTTAGAGACCGCCAGACCGGTGTTAATATAATCAAGGTGTTTTTTTGTTTTTGTTAAAATATAATCAAGGTGTTTGCCGTTTGTTTGGGCTTTCCCTTCTTTTTCTAGTCAGCATCCTCAATTTTGACTTAATTAACTTTTATAAATATATATTTTCTCATATCACGCATTGACCTAATGTGTTTTGCACTTTTACTCGGTTCTTTTTTTTTGGTTTTACTCGGTCTGAATTAGTAGTAGTAGCCAAATTTTCCATGTGGTTATCCACGAAGAGTTCAACGGCCCTTTTCAGTTTCCACTTTATAGAGAGTTACGTATCTCTCTCCGTCTGTCTAAACTCTAAAGAGAATTTAGTTAGAATATCAGAAAAGAAATGAAATCGTTATCCGTTAAATGCACGGAATTAATCATAGGTGGAAGTCTTGATTAAGAGACCTTAACTAAAAGTACAGGCCGGGGAGCCTCACAAAATTATTCCAAAACAAAAGCCAATTTTATTCTCGATCTTCAGAGATAGGAAAAAAAATCCCAGCTCCATATCCAGCCTCAAAACCCACTTCCAAGTGAGCAATCAGTTACGTTGGTTAAAAAGAAATAAATATTATATTTTATCTTATTATAAAAAAACAAAAAATAGAATTATAGAAATCAAACTGAAAATTAATTGAGAGAATTCTAATTTCTCCACATAGGATGTGTATAGACGTTGAGATGATAATTAAATGTGTAATAACAATCAACACTAGGAGATGCGTAAAACAAACTTCAAGGGTTATTTTGATCGACTCCGTCAAATATATGTAGTTCAATTCAAAACGTTTTTATACCATGAACGTAAGTACATAACCAAAAATGATATAATGATTAATTAATTACTTGACTTGTTCAAAAAAAAATTACTTGACAGACAATTCAGCCAAGTGATAAGAGATTAGCTAGGATTCAAGTTTCTTCAAGTTTAGTTTGATTTAAGCTTAAAAACCAAACTAAGTTGAAGCATGTACAAATCATCATCACCGAAAAGATCATTTGACAATCCAAGTCAAATGTCCAGCAATTTTTAGGCAGAATAATGTTTTTGAGGGATTGAATTAGAATTTATAGCTGTTCATTTTAAGGGGAGTATCTAGAAGCAAAATCAAATGACATGACAGCGTAGCTACCCAGACAAGTACGAAAAACTGCTAATTAAATATTCTAATTAAACAGGTAAAAATTAACAAAAGTAAAAGGTAGGCATAATTAAGAAGGAAAAAGAAATTATGAATCTATACCCAGGAAACAATTAACTTGAGCGTTGATTCTGCGTGCTACAGGAATAATCCAATTGAATATTAAAGAATGAAAAGAATCAACAATTGTACACAAAGTCGATCAGTAAAGAAATCGGAAAAAAAAAAGAAGGTCAATAATAATACAGATGGATTGATGTAATTGAAGTAATTGGGATGATGGATGTATGAGACTATCAGTAATGGCAATCGACGACCAAAGAAGAGGCAGAGAAAACAAGAAGGTTGTTATTATCGTTAGAGGAGTGAAAGGAGAAGTTGGATGGATCTCTGTGATCGTGATTATTATCGTCTGGTGCGGGAAGATTCAAATCCAACTTGAAAACATTGTTGGTGGGCTTGGAATTATTATTCGATTCAGAAATAATGGCAGTAGTGGGAGACGATGAAGTAGCAGGAGTGTTGTTGACAAAAGATCTGTGACGCCTCATGTGACCCCCGAGGGCTTGGCCAGAAGAGAATTCGGCCCCACATATAGAACACTCATGAACCTTATTGATCTTATTATTATTGTTATTAGTGTACAAATTAGGCCTACTGGGTGATATCTGCAACGACAGAATGGTGCTAGTGGTGGTGGTGGGGTCATCATCACGATCACGTACGCCACTACTACAAGTAGTGGTTGTATTAGTACCTTGTTCTTTCAAAGTCTTATTACCAGATTCTGTTGTAATATTGTTGGGCTTTGGTTTCTTGTGGCTGGCTCTATGGCCACCAAGTGCTTGGAAGGAAGGGAAGCATCGGTCACACGTTTTGCACTGATAATTGTTGTTGTTGTCTGATGAAGAAGAAGTTCGGGTGTGGCCTTGAGCCAGAAGGATCAAACACTTAGCCATGTCTTCTTCTTCTTCTGTGCTTTCCCTCTTGGTTAATGGATGATGGTCCGTTGAGGTTGTAGCCGCCATATCGAGATTGAATCCTCCACCACCACCAGAATCATGACTAGAGGAAGTAGCAGAAGCCATGGTTAGCCTAAGTGGGGAAGGAAGCCTAGGACGTTTGGTGCGCTTGCCCTTCATGATCATTTGCGCTTCATGATGATAATCCTTATTGTTATTATTATTGCATAACTCTAAGGTGGCCTCCATTGAGAAATGAATGAATTGAATGAAGCTGGTTCACAAGTGAAGAGGAGATATATATATAGAGAGAGAGAGATGATGATGATGATGAATAGGTGGCGTGAATATATAGTATGAAATATGAATTGGTTTGGGTTAATCTGGCAGATAGATAGGTTGAGTTGGGTTTCTTGTAAAGGTTGAAAGTTATATATAAGTAAGGGGGATGAACATGTGAAGAATATAGAAGTGATAGAGAGAGAGAGAAAGATGCAATGGTAAGCATGAGGAGGCTAGGAAACGAGCGAGATTCGGTTGGCTTTGAAGCAAACCCATTACTTTTTCTCAACGATTCCTTTCCAGGAGGATTGGTTTGCAAGCCTGGAACCACACAATTTCCCCCCTGCTTTCTACTTTCACTCCCCCTCTCCCCAAAGTCTTCCTTTTCCCCCTTAATTAATTCTCTTTCCTTTCCTTTTCTATAAAATTATATCACCTTTTTGCCTTTCTTTGCTTCTATCATTACTATACACCTTTCATTTGTAATTTCTTATATATTTAACTAGCTAAATCAACTAACCATATATAATCAATCCATCCCAATTTTAATAATTGTTCACCAGGCCGTCAACTGTTGGGTTGCAGAAAATAATAATCCTTTTGACTTGTACTGTGATGATATGAGAGATTATCTTGAATTAATAATTATAGTAGATTACTATACTAGCAGCCATGAATTGACGAATATTGTGTATTATTTATAAATGGATCACTCTCTATACATTGAGACACACTTAATCAGGGAGTTCATGTGCAGTTGACCCAAGGCCACTTGTGATTGGTCGAACTCAGTGCACAATATAACCCAATAATCACGCCAATTATTTCATTTCTAATTATCTAATTCAAGTCTTATATGTAACCAATCATTCGGTGTCGGTAAAATGCACCATATATGAGCCTGTCTTGTTTATACAACGAAGACTCCCCGTGGACCCTATTGTTAAAGCAAGTATATCATCAGTTTCACACTAACGATGCAACCACTCACCACTGAAATTGAATTTTGAAACCTGATGAAACGCGTGATTATTAATTGCTTTATTCATATATAGCCAGTAATTAATTGATACATACATAACCTTGTCATGGCACAAAGTTAATTAATTAATATAACTTATCTGATAGCACAAGTTAGGGGGTACCGTTGAGTGTGTGATATATGGCGTAATTAATATAATTAAATAGAAAGATGAGATAGATAATTAGGAAGAAGGAGAAGAAATGAATAAAAAGAGAGGATAGGGTATATGGATGGTGGAAATGTGAGGTACGTAGCGGGTTTGGTGGTGTAAGGTATAGAGTATGTGAGGATTAGAGAGATTCTTAGCGTAAGGAATTCTGTTGAAGCTAAGGGAGGGTTGTGAGGAGCACGTAACTTGTAACGCCAGCATCACCTATCTAGCTTACCTGCAGTTAGTGGCTCAAAGCAAAGCATCTACTTCACTCTCTCTCCATTTCTTCATTTCTCCATTTTATTATATACATATATATATTTGCAACAATTCACACACTACCTCTCCACCTTCGAATAATTTATTTATTTATTATATCTACATATATAGTCAATCATTATAGAATAATAATGTTGCTTAAGCTTAGACAAGACACAAAGCGAGTTGGCCGGTGCGACCGGTGCCATATATATAGTTTCTACATAACATGCCTTCCATTATTTTAGTGTAATCTACTTCACGGATCACATGCAGGTGCCACTTTAATTTGCTTATATATATACTTCTAAATTATGTAATACATCAGTAATAATGTTCTTTATATTTAAATGGATATATCAAATTCATATGTGCTGAGAGAGGAAGATTCGTAATCATTGTGGGAAGGCATCGTGAAATATCCTAATTTGCAATAACCTACCAAGTTCAAAGTGGTGGAGCAGGACTAAAATTAAAAAGCTCTATCAAGGCAATTGTTTCAAAAACAACGTGTCCAACAGCGACTTAATTGATCCACTTACTCATATAAAAAAAGTGCCATATATACTTGATCATTTTTTAGCTTTATTTTTTATTCACCCATGCAGAGTAATTATTAAAGAGAGAGAGATCGATGTTGGTGAAGCGTTGGAGTCAGAGCCATGATTGATTAAATATTGATCCACTTTTAGCTTTTGATGAAGTGAGATCAATTTTTGACAAATGTGAAAGAAAACTACCGCTAATGCTTTCTTCTAGAAGTGATTGAGAGAAAATAAAAGCATGCTGGCATTCCCTATCTGTCATGAAGCATGACAAAACATACTAAATTGCATCCACACTCTTACTATTGAGGGCTCCGTGGAAAATGCTATACCAAACCAAACCAAACCAAGCTACTATATTATCCTAAGCCTTTTGGTTTTTTTCTAATAGAAAATTGAAGGAGGCCACCAGAAAACGTGTCTATGGAGCAACATATATATTTACATATAGGAAAAATCTATAACATATACTCACATATATGTAATATATGTAGCAGTCCATCTTCACACATGACATGACTGATCATGTTCTGTTTTCTGTCGGGTAATACTATATATATTCACAGCGTTCCACATAATGGATTAATAAATAATAACCTTGCTTATAACAATTTCTTTATTTTTTTTTCGTTGATAAAAGCGTCAGAGGTTGTTTTCCTTACGGTATTCGATGTCATAATAATGCTAATTAATTAGTCAGTTTTACTTTACCGAAACTATTTGGTACTCCTATATTCGGCTTTCCAACATCGTCGGGAATAGTCAAATACATATCCAATGCCTGATTATTAATTGTCCGTATAATCAAATCGAACGAGCCATTAAGCATAGAGATTACATCACTGATTAGAGGAAATTAAGAATGGCCAGGCATAGCAAAGACATAGATAGTCCTCCAAAAGATAACGACTTTATGCCAACTCTACCCAACATTCTCAGGTTTGGTTTATTTGTCCCCATTTGCGCTGAGTAAAAAACACATGCAAAATAACCATAATTAGTAAAGTCTGAGACTACAGACTACAGAGTGTCGCCGACTTATTTCAATGATTTATGCTTTTGGAAAAAGAAAATCTAGACAGTAGACATGTTACAGGGAATAAAAAAAGTATTCGAATTCTTCAATCTTCATCATCATTATATATAATATGATCAGATGATCAGATGTTTATTTTTCCAATAAATTCTTCGTTTTTTGTTTGTTTTATATAGAGTAAACTAACTTTCTGGTCCTTGAATTTTGAACGCGGTGACAAATAGATCCCTAAATTTTACACATTGTATTAGCCGGTCCCCGAAATTTGCAAACGCCTAACTAATTGGTTCTCCGTCATATTGTTGTTACAAAAAGCTGACGTGGCCATAACGGACGCTGATGTGTCCCGTTATGCGCTGACGTGTCCCGTTATAGCCACGTTAGCACCCGTTATGTTTAAAAAAAAAAGAACTGTCACATCATAAAATAGCGACACATCAGCATTTCTTCATTACACTTATAGGTCCTTGACCCATTTTTATTTCATTATTCTCAATTCCCCCTCTTTTTCATCATTTTCATTCATTTTAGTCCCAAATCCTCAAAATAAATTATAAAGTGTCCCAAAACTCTTCTAAACATTCCAATTTAGTCCTTAAAAATATTTAAAACCCTAAACACTAAAACCCCAAACCCTAAACCCTAAAACCCCAAAACCTAAAACCTCAAACCTTAAACTCTAAAAAAAAGTATGAGTTGAACAATTAGGTCCTTGACCCATTTTTATTCCATTATTCTCAATTCCCCCTCTGTTTCCTCATCTTTATTCATTTTAGTCCCAAATCCTCAAAATGAAATTGTAAGGTGTCACAAAACTCTTTCAAACATTCCAATTTAGTCCTTAAAAATATTAAAAACCTTAAACCCTAAACCCTAAAACCCTATAACTTCAAATTTTTTTTAATCTTAATCTTCATCTTTCCAATTTAACAAAATACTATTTTAAGACCTTAACTATTAATTTTTATGCGTTTAACTCCCTTTTCTTTTTACAGAAGGATCAAAACATAAAAATAAATAAATATATTGAATCTTTACTAGATTTTGCCCAAAAATAAACTTCTTTTCACATTCTCTCCCTTCTTTTCTTTCTTTCTTTTCCAAACCGCATCAATCCACCAATTCAATCTCAACAAATCATAATTTCATCTTCACATATATCAAATTATAATACATCTCATTCATTCAACAATTTCTTCTTCTCAATTTACACAACAAACTTATCCCAGCATGTCGCCTAAACCCTAAAATGAACAATCAGACTAAACCCTAAACAGATCGGAAAAAGCGAATCAGCGACGCCGTGGTAAATCGCCACCGAAGTCGTCAACACCGTACACAAGGCGGAGTGCGACGACGGCATCCCTCCCGACGCAAACAAAAGTCTCAAATCTTTAAGCTCGTCTATGTCCTTGCAATGGGGTTTTGAAATCAAAACTCATTTCTCGGGTAGTGGAATAGCCAAGCGTTTGATGATTTCCCAAAACGTAGGGTTTATAGTGTGATTGTGATTGCTACTATTAGGGTTTGAGCTATGGGAAGAAGAAATTAAGGGGGTTTTGATTCTGTTGAAGTTAGTGGGTATAAGAGGCTTGATGAGGGAGTGATTATTATTGTGGGGGATGATGCAAGTGAATGATGATGATCTAAGCTTAGGTCTTAGAAAAACAGAGTCCATGGGAGAGGGAGGACTGAGGAGGATTATGTTTATGGGTTCAGTTCAAATGCGTTGTTGTTTATGCTTGAAAGCCAAGAGGATCATATTCATGGGGTTCTTCTTGATTTGGAAGAAAATATCCATGAATTAACGAAGGTGTTTTGTAAATTGCAAGACCGGATTCTGAGAATGAATTGAGAGAGAGGAATAATAATGAGATGAGATGGAAATTATAAAGTGTCCCAAAAATTGTGATTTTTTTTTTTGGATTTTTAATATTTTTAAGGACTAAATTGGAATGTTTGAAAGAGTTTTGGGACACTTTATAATTTTATTTTGAGGATTTGAGACTAAAATGAATAAAGATGAGGAAAAAGAGGGGGAATTGAGAATAATGGAATAAAAATGGGTCAAGGACCTAGTTGTTCAACTCATACTTTTTTTTTAGAGTTTAGGGTTTGAGGTTTTAGGTTTTGGGGTTGTAGGGTTTAGGGTTTGGGGTTTTAGAGTTTAGGGTTTTAAATATTTTTAAGGACTAAATTGGAATGTTTGGAAGAGTTTTAGGACACTTTATAATTTTATTTTGAGGATTTGGGACTAAAATGAATGAAAATGATGAAAAAGAGGGGGAATGGAGAATAATGAAATAAAAATGGGTTAGGGACCTATAAGTGCAATGAGAAAATGCTGATGTGTCGCTATTTTATGACGTGGCAGCTCTTTTTTTTTTAACATAACGGGTGCTGACGTGGTCATAACAAGACACATCAGTGTTCGTTATGGCCACGTCAGCTTTTTTGTAACGACAATATGACGGAGGGACCAATTAGTTAAACGTTTGCAAATTTCGAAGAACGGCTAGTACAATGCGTAAAATTCAGAAACCTATCTGTCACCGCGTCCAAAATTCAGAGACCATGAAGTTAGTTTACTCGTTTTCTATACTTTGGTTTTGGAGGTCTGTGGATGAGTCCTAATGGTGGGAAGGACGAATAGGGTTTTGGACTCTCAAAACGTTCAACAAGCACAACGCTTCGTGAACGATGTGTGTAGCAGACCCAATACCCTATTGGGCTTAATAGACGTCCAATGAGGCCACTGACCCAATATTATTGGGCTTCAGAATGGTAGTCATTAGTCAATACTCAACAGTCAACACCTCTTCATCGACTCTCAAATAGTCAACAGAAGAAAAAAAAAATATACAATTCTCTAGGTTATCGTGTCTCAACATTGTCCCAAAGGAAAAAGTTTTATGTCTTTTTGAACCCATGCATAGACTATGACCAAAAACTCCGACCCAACAAAAAATGAACGACAGAAAAACAAAAAACTAAAGTATTATATTATTCATATATTTAATATATGTCTATTCTAAAAAAAAATTTTGTCAATTGTATCTCCAAAATATAAGGTAAGTTTCTGTTCTACTTCCAAATTTTTTTATTCAATTACACTCTCAATATTTTATATTTGAACCAATTGTACCATCAAATACTTTTTACTTTTGGGTAGAATTGACACAAAAAAAATTATGAGTACAATTGATATAAAAAAAATTAAGGTATAATTAACTAAAAAAAACTTTAAAGGTATAACTGAAATTGATTCCCGCATACTTCGAAATATAAACAAAATATATGTAAATTGTCAAAGTTCAGGTGTTCAACTCCTTAATGCACACGGATGACGGAACACTGAGCTACGGGGTTTACTAGATCACCTACATATATCATTAATAAATGATTCAAAACGGAGTGCATAGCCAAAGTGCAGAAGCACCATGACTAGGTTTAACTCTATATAATGTCAATTATCTCAAATGCTCCAAATAAATTTGTATATATTTGAATTGAGGGAAGATTGCTATTACAAAGCAAATTCGTTGTTCAGATCGAGTTGCTAGTACAAAATCACATTAGAGATAGTACTTTGGGAGGCCCACGAATCCGAATAATATCTTCATCTCCGCAGAGTTCAAATTTCACACACACAGTCACACAGTCGTGGCATAGCCGAGCCTAGCTATTCAATTTGAATTATATTGTTTAAAATATTTCATAATATTTAATGTAAATATAAAGAAGACATAGTGGATATTAGTTGATGATTTAAATAGACCCCACCAGTTGCAAGCACTTTTTTAATTCCCCTGCAAACATTGTGGTATGTTCTAGAGGGCATGAATCCCCTCATCTTCACAAGTCATAACCTTCCCTTGAGCAAATTCACTCACAAGTCACAAATCACAAACGACAAGCGACAACGAACAATTATAGTGAAGAAATGTAAGAATCTTGTTTCAATGGTGCCGTTTTGATACATTAAATTACAGATAAAAGGAATGCTACCAACCCCTTTCTTTAATTGCTCCAAACCTTCTCTTTCTTTATAATAATAATAGTCTGTGTGGTGATAGAAACTTGGGTGGCTAAGCTTGAATTAGCGGCAGTAAAACATGGGCCACAACCATATATATGTTTGTTTTTATTTTTTTCCTTTGCCCCAAGGAATTGACCGATGAAATCCATGTTTCTGCAAACTTCTTTCCTTTTCGTGATGATTTGTTTTTTGATATGATTTGGCCCCCACCGAAAGTGACAACTCTTCGCGTGTCCCTCATGAACATATATAATTCAGACCTACACCATCACATGAAATATTTGGGTCTTATATATATATATACTTATAATTACTTAAATTAAAACCTGCTAAAATTGGATTTAAGCCGAGTTTAAATGCTTAAGTAGTTACCTCCACTGGTGTTTTCACACTGACATCGGATCCCTAGCTAGCTTTTATTTTATTTTTTCATGCATAGTTTAGGGATTTGTTGTAATGGTAATATAGTTAAATTAAGGATTTGTTGCCGCGACCTTGTCTTCTTACTTTAGCTTTCAACTTTACACCCTGCCTCTGGGACCCTCTTTATTTGTTTTATCCTCTTCAAGATCAGAAATTCAGAATGCGACGTACACAGATTGCTAATTTAGCGACATTAATAAGTATAGAACCACTGGAATATCTCCTGTTACAAAATTTACAATCATTTTACATCCTGTGCTCGCCGTACGCCATTAATATTATTCATTTCCCTCGATCAAACGAATAGTCTTGATAGGATTCGATTTGTTTTCTTTAAATGTAATACTCAATTGGATAAGATGAGATGACTTTTTCAAGATCCAGTGCTTGAAAACTGAAGTTCGCAATTTTGCTGATAAGACGCACCTTTCATAGATCAATTTAAAAAGCGATATTGAATGATTGAGTTGGAGATGGGCAGAAAATATATTCTAATAGTATAACTTTTTTATAACCCTAAAATATTTTTATCTCTTTGTTTTGCATAAGCAATGACTAGTATAACAAATATAATTTTAAGATCAATAGAGAATCTATCTAATAGTAAGAGGATTAATTTAAATATTTGACCTAAAATATATGAGTAGAGTTATTTTAATCTTTAGAATCTTAAAATAATTAATTTTGATTAATGAAAAATTATGACTGGTCCCACCAACCAAAACGAAAAATTTACATATATACAGATAATCAGATATGAGACATGAATACTGAATAGTTTGTTTCTAGTTTGTTTCTAGTTTATCTGTTTGCAATAGACTCTATATCACTACATATATGTGGATAAAAAAAATGAAGACAAAGCATTGAAATATTGAGGGAGTGGGAGAGACAAGATGTGAAAAATTGCATGATTTATGGGAAAGTTAAACAGGCAAGTAACCCATACGTTCAAACAATCACTAAATAGTAGGCCTGTCCTAAATAATTAGCCCAATCTTTGTTTCTCACTTTTGTTCCCCTCCGGCACATGGGAATGGGATTGCCCTTGAACACTATTATCATTGTTGCACATTTTTTCAAAATTGAGGGAAAATAAAAAGAGAAAATTAGGCAAGATTTCTACGAGTGTGAGAGTCCTGTGTCTTAACGTTTCCCGCCCGAGGCTCGGCTATTATAATTTGCTCTTGTTAATAAATACAAATATTTCCATAAAATAAATAAATAAATAAATAAATACAAATATCTGCTTTAAAGAAAGTAGGTATGAATATATAATGTATTTTTAAGAAAAGTGCATCCAGTGGCAGTGAGTAATTCAGTGAATTAATGCGGTGAAAATTGAAAATGCGGAGGGGTGGTAGGGACCACCACCTTTAACAAAAGGGGCCCGCTTCCCACTACTTGTAGTGGGTTTAGTACAGCTGTCAGATAGTGATTGCTGGGTAAGGGCATTGACCAATCAGAGAGACAGTATTTTAAGCTAACGTGCGTAATCGCTATGTGTGGCCCACTTCCACCTCACCATGATTCTGCTATTATCTATCCTCAATTCCTTTTTTTTNGCGATTTAAACTCAAAAAAATAATATTCAAAGTTATAATAGTGCATTGAATTAAATGTTAATTATTTGTCTTGGCCACTTCACTTGAATTTGGTTCTCCTGTGAAATAACGAATTGGGCACGCAACGTTTTATTTTTTTTTTTTTAAGAAAAATTTAGGTGAGTTGAGCCCTAAATATTTATTAAAATTAGAGCAGATATCTAGGCTCCATGAGTGCTTACAAAGGTATTTGCAGATAGCTTATTAATAAAATTCTCACATCGACAATAAAAATCGAACTCACGATATTATGACTTTTTATCAACTAAGCCAACATTTATCAGCTCATGCAACATTTTATTCTAATTATGATAATCACATATCTTTTTAATATCATTTTGTAATAAAACCAATATTAAGTAGTTGTACACTCAACGTTAAGATTTAAAAATTGAAATAGTTTTTTTTATTTTTAAGACTCACAAGGTATATTGTCATTGATGATAATATTTAAAGAGTACTAAAGTAAATTTTATCTATAAAAAAATAAACATTTATATATATGGTTTTATTTAAACTTGAGGTACCATATTTTAAAAAAATAAATATTTATAACTATCTCAAAGTTTATCAATAAAACTAATAGCTTTCAATGCCGTTAGTGAGAGAGGAATTTTTTTTTGATCTTTTACAATCTTAAAACCGCTCTCAACTCAAGCTCCTCTCCTCTCAAAAGTTCCTCTAGTCTACGGGAAGGAATTGTAGTATTTTTTAATCTTTTACAGTCTCGCTCTTTCATTTTTTATTTTTCTACGGGGAGGAATTGTAGTATTTGCAATTCCTCCCTGATTTTCTTTCATCTTTTGTTTTTTTATTGAATAAGTCAGATCTTTAGTCCCCTCAAATTTGGTGGTGGTTTTCTTCAGATCTAATTATGGTTTTACTCTTTCTTCGTAAAAGATCTGTTCCAACATTAGATCGACTCAGATCTGAGTATCTATGTAAAAAATATCTGATCAATTGTTAAATATATGGAGAAGTCTCTGTCATTTACGTTCATGAAGAAAATTGTTTTTCTTATATACATGGAGTGTAATAGTAACCATTTTGTTGACAACACCAAGATTGATGATGGTTTTCATCCTGCGGATATCTTCCATGTAGAATTAGTTGTGCTTGTATTTGGTTTATTTAGTTTAACATTGTTTACAGATTATTCCTCTAATGCATTTTTAGATTTGAATTCTCCTATTGATTGTAAGTACTGTTTGGCTTTTCTATAATATAATTTTGCTTGATGCTTTAAAAAAAAATGATAAAGGAAGCATAAGTGGTTTGTTTTCCTTCCAGGATCTTCAATCTTCATCCGTGTTGGCTTCAAAATAATAAATTGAAAACATCCAACCTTCTGTAATAGTCACGCTATGTAAATACACAATTACCCTTTTATCCTTTTAGAATAAAGTAATTACTTTTTTTAATATTAAAAAGAAGTAATTATTTCATTTTCTTAACTAATGGGCCATGTGGAGTATATAACTATATATGCATAGTTGTTATTATTATTATTATTTGTAAATTATAGGCTTAACTATGATGACTCTAATTTAATTGTTAACTCAAGATTCATGAAACTTTTGGAGTAAACCTGTTTTGTCTAAAATCGTTGGAATTCGAAGCTTAAATTAAGAAAATAATTTATTTAAAATTATTATAAACCAACTATAAATTTATTTCAATCATAATTTATGATATAAAAAATTATTATGTCTCTTATTTTTATAGAAAAAAAATTTCGCAAAAACTCCATATATTAAAATTTTGAAGTAAAAGATTACTCTTTTATTACATAAATATAAAACGCTCTGGCAATCAACAAGTGGCTGTAGTTTAGTGGTAAGAATTCCACGTTGTGGCCGTGGAGACCTGGGCTCGAATCCCAGCAGCCACAAACTTTTCAATTTTTGAGATGCGCTCTTTGTAGTTTGTACAGTGCATCTGGACAATTTTAGTTCAAGGTAAAGGACAAAGGTGCTTTGAAAAGTCATGTGAATCGTTCCCAAATATTAATGTTCATTGTTACTCCATTATTTGAAACCAATTATATTACTCCTAAATCCTAATTATTATCGTACAAGTCACATGGATTAATTTAACAACCTCTCAAGCACCAAATCAATGACATAATTTTGGCCCCAAAAAAAAATCAATGACATAATCAAACAAACGCCACAATAACGGCAGATAATAATAGAAGGGCATGCATAAGGTGGTGGTGGTTTCCTAGTTCGGTAGTTCCTATCAACCACAGGTTCTACATATTTTTTTAAATTTTTTATTTTAACTGTATGTTGTTAATCAAAGTTATTTTAATTGACAATAGTGGATAAAAAGAAATTAACAAAAAAAAGTCATCTATACTATTCAAAAAAACAAGGTTTTGCTCTGCCACGTGTCAAGTTCTGATTTTTTTAGCAAATTTTGATTTTTTTTTTCCTCTCCTCCTGCAGCTGACACGTGTCCCTCCTATTATTACTAAAAAAAAAGGCGTTTCTTTCCATTTACATATTTACATTGACCGCCAGATTTCTTCACCTCTCCAATTCAAAATTTAAAATTCACCAGATTTCTTTTTTCTCTTTCCCAACTTGAATTTTGAAATTCAAATTTTGAAACTACAACATCTCAATCTCTTCTCTGATCTTCTCTCTCTCTCTCAAATTTTTCATTTTCTCTCTTTTCTCTCTCATTTCAGGGATCATCTCATTTTCATCTCATTTGGTCTCATCCTCTCACCATCTTACAATCGACTTCTTCTTCTTCTTTAGATTCCGATTCACTTTCCGATTTCGCATTCACCAACAGAATCCAGGTAAAATTTCATTCCTTTCCGATTCCGTTTCACTTTCCGATTCTGCAAAAAAGATGCGTTTTTCCGATTCTGCAAAGGGGTTCGATTTTTTGACTGAAAAAAAAGGGTTATCAGTTTCGTTTTTGTCTGTGAGGGAGAGAGATAGAGCGAAGGGTTTGTTTTCTTCCAAATACAAGGTTGAGAGAAAGAGACTCGAGAGTGAAATCGTGAGAAACCGCTGCGAAATCGAAGGTTGGGGATCTGATTTTCGTGCACGATTTGTGTTTTGATGTCAGTTTCTTGGTTTATTTCATTGCCTTGATTTCATTTTCAGTTGTTCTGCGTGTTATTGGCTGTTTTGTGTCACGATTTCTTCATCTTCTCCGGCGCCGGCGGTGAAGGAGGAAAGTGAAGGACCATTTTGACAAAGACGATAAACAGTCGGGACCGATTTGTAATTTGGGCAGGGACTTGGTTGAAAACATATTTCATAAAAAGGGAGAGTTCTAAATTAATAGAACTTCGAGGATCTTTTCGTAGTTTTGCCCAAAACTTTTCTTGACTTCTCTTGCTTGAAACTGAACATTTTCCCCCAAAACTTTTTGTTCCTTACGTTTTGATCCCTTACAACAAAAGGGAAAGGACTTGAACGTATAGAATAAACTTTCAGTAGAGGGTTAATTTGCGGTTTTTGCATTTTCCTTA
>QANZ01028111.1:38101-61256 GCA_003254925.1 Chamaecrista fasciculata | reverse complement strand
AAGAGAGTAAAAGAAGGCAAGAATTAACATTTATCTTAAAATATCATAGTAACAGACTTCCTAGGAATATTAACACCTGTAAAATTTAATGATTGAAATGTAGAAGTTGTTCGCTTAAGGAAGAGGTGAAGAATTCGTTTTACTAAATTAAATTGTGATTATAAAACATGTAAAATAACTATCCTTGATAAAAGATAATATTTTAGAGTTACTTGAATTAAGAACCAAGGGAAAATTGTTGTAAACAAACCATTTTTAATAAAAAGGAAGTTTTCTAAAATATAAGTCTATTTTGAAGACTTGTTTAGTAAAATAAAACTTTGAAGGGGAGTAATAAAATTTATGAGTTTATAAAATAAAGTTTGACCATGGAAAACAAGTAATGAAAGTTCTTTTAAAGTTTCATTCAGGATTTAAAATTTGAATAAGAATAGCAGTAAGTTGTTCGAAGACTAACTTTTCTCAGAAGTTTCATTTGGAAATTTTGTGGAGTATTAAATGAAAGGAATAGTATCGAAAGATTTAAAACCATATGAAACTATCATGCCATCAAATTATTGGTCTTGCTTCTATATGCCGTCAGAAATAGTAGGAACCAAAGCTTTAGAAAAGTTATACTTTGATAAGGATGTTAAAAAAAATCCATCAACACTCACACATCTTTAGCACTTTCTTATAAAGTATACAGCAACGATATTACAATCCTATAATACAGTCTCAACCATTCGAGATAACGAACACATTCAGTACAGATGATACCAATATTCAATAGCACGCAAATTACCAATTCACAACTAAGTTAAGTTTCCTTACAATAAAACAACAACATCATAACTCGGCTGGGCGTTACGTATCGTCGTCCCCAGCATTCATACTATTATTTCCACTTCCCACCTGGGCGTTACGTATCGCCGTCCCCAGAGATTTCTCATTACCAAATCTATTTTCCTTCCCACTTGAGCGTTACGTATCGCCGTCCCCAAGGGGTTCTCATATCCATTCTGTATTTCATATCCACCTGGGCGTTACGTATTGCCGTCCCCAGGGGTGTCTATCATCCCTTTTCCACTCACAAACACCAACTCAATCACGGTCACAATCATAAACATACAAACACAACCACAATCACAATCACAAACACCAACACAAACACAAATACAAACACAGTTAAATTCAATCAACTCAGGACATACAACACTTAGATAAAAATTAAATATAGTCACCAACATCAATCAATGTTTAAGTGAACAAATAAGATATACACAACAATAATTTCATATCTTCCATCAAGATAGCTCGATCAAAGAGCTTAGGATCCAATACAAGTAATTTTTAAAACTCATTAATTAAGCATTAATTCTTCATTCAAATTTTAAGATAAACAAAACATAAGTCATGCATCACTCAACAAAAATTCACCAGAAGAAATGCACATAAAGGGATATCATAAGGTGTATGAAAAGGTCAAAAAAATCGACAACCTTGTAAAGAAAATCAATCAAGTTACAAGAATATAAAATGACAATAAATTCGTCAAGCACTAGTCATGGCCAACTTAATAGTGTTCCAAATTATCAAGAACATCATCTCCTATATCATCATCATCATTATAAATAGTTCAAGGAACTAGTATTACTCAATCAAATTTCCAAGATAAGGAAATTCCGCAACAATTTAAACTTACATCGATCTCAACCTCAACCCTTCATTGGGGAGAAATACAGCTAATCACCTCATCTCAAAAGTGACAACCATATTAGAGTAATTCAATTGCAAGTTAATCACTTACCACCATCAATAACATAGTCAAAATGTGAACGATTATTATATCCAAGAATACTCAAGACTCTAAATTTTAAGAAACTGCAATTTAAAGAGTCGGTTCACAAATAAACAAATCTCATCAACAGTCAAGCCCTCACACCGGGCAAAAGGGGAGAAAGCCACTCACCTTAGCCGATCTAGTAGTCTTCATAGCTTCCTTCGTTCCTATCATCATACGGTGCAAGACATCTGGAAGCATTAACGAAATCTTCATAACATGACCAACACTACTATTCAGGAACAATCCCAATAGCCCAAAGGTCTAATATACCACAACTCACACTTTAACAAGTTAGCTAATGGATCATATATGCACCAACTAATCAAGCATTTATCCCATCTTTTCCTACACCCACCTAAAATCCTAGCATCTTAGTCATAGGTCCAACAAGAGGCTTGGGTATAAATTTTGGGAGCCTTAGCACCTTTTTGAAATCCATTGGTTCAAGATTAAATTACATTTAAAATTCCAAAATAAGAGCATGATTCACTCAGAAATTGATACTTCCTTCAAACTTCCAATTACTTTCAATACATAAATCAAATCCCAAAATTTATAATGCAAACATCCTTGACACATGAAAAGAAATTCATTCAGACTATCTCAAACACCAACTTGGGAGATTTTACAAACTTGATCCTCTTATTCTTCAAGTTAGAATTTGACATTTTCATTTCTTCACAATAAATTCAATATTGTTATTTTAAAACCCTCCATGATTCCGAGACATTCCATTTAGTTTGCCAAAAGTACCAAAATCACTCATAGGGACCAAAATGCAACTTCAAAGTTTTATGCCAAAACATCAAATTTCAAAATATAATCTCTAAATTAAAATTGATGAAAAATAGAATTCATTATTATCATCAAACAAACTCATTTGAACCATCAATTTCAAGAAAACAAAAGGATTTTATCAAAAACCCCAATTTCAAGCTTACCCCAAACCCTATCGGGTCCAAAATTCATGAATATGGAAACCAAGCTTTAAATCAGGTGTTAGGGATGTATAGAGCATCACAAATTAACAAGGAAACACCAAAACTCAAAAAGAAATACCAGCCAATACCATGAATTTCGAAAGGAGAAGTGAAGATGGAGAAATGGAGGAAAATCGGTACCTATGAGAAATTTGGAGGAGAGGATGGCGGATGGTGGCCGGCCAACGGTCGCCGGCATTGTCTGACCGACGGCAAGGTCCGGCGTCGGTGGCTGTGGTGGTTGGTGGTGGGTGCAGCGTCGTAGGGAGAGAGTGAGAGTGAGAGTGAGAGTCGAAGTGTGTTTGCTTCAAATGGGAAAAATGTGCGAATGAGCTGATATACAAATGTGGGGGCTGTTTTATGATTTTTAGAAGTTAGGGGGGGCGAACTGCTATTAAGTTTCAGTGCTACAAGAACTAGTATTTGTGAAAATTCCCAGAATCATTTAAATCCTTCCAAAATGGTCCCTAAAACTCAAAATTTTAGAAGAAGAATTTCAAGACAAAAATTATATTGCTAGCTTCGTTGCGTTGAGTAGATTCCAAATATGTAATTTGTTTTTGAAATCTTCGCCTCCCACATATTTCAATTCTTACTCAAAACTGTTCTATCACAGTACCAAAATAAAAGTCAGATAAAATTTTAAACTCCGTTTGTTCCCAAATTTTTACCAAAAGCTCATAAAAATATGGAGATCTTAAATATGACAACTAAAATTCTAAATTATCAAGTTTACTAATTAATTTAATTTTTTTTTAAATCTAAACTAAAACCCCCCGTATACTGATTTAAAACTAACTAAAAAAATTTATATAAAATCCTATAAATCACTAATTTTATTTCTAAATCCTCAAAACTAAATTCTAAAATTTTGGGATCTCACACTTTACTTCTCCAATTGGTGGAAAAGAAATAGCATACGAGGCAAAAGTGTTAGTTAATAAACTAAGAATAACAAACCAAAACTGGAAACTCCAGGACATAAGAAGTTTAAAAGCTTAACATATATTCAATAAGATGCCAATAAGATAGGTCCAGAAAAAGGGGATCAAAAGCATGCTTCAAGACATTTAAAAATGCATGAAAGATCATCAAAGCTTAATTTGAGCAGGAAGGAATCCTTCACTGCCAAAATGACATTTCAAGTACTAAAAATAAAACTATCAAGTAACAAATCCAAACAACCAAAACATCAGTGATGTATAAGAATTCCCTAGTTGGCTTGATTAATGCAACATCTCAAAAATGGGGGAATTAGCAAATGAGTCTACAGGAAACAATCCCATAATGAAAACTTAACCCAAGTGATCACATCTGTAGCTCTCAAAACACAAACCAGAACCAATACATACTCAATAAATGTTTTAAGATAAAACCACAATCAAACAGCCCGTGAAATGGATACCATTGTACCAAGGAGAGAAAGCTAAACACTTAAAACACTATACAAAGAGACCGCCACAAGTCCAAAACCGAAATAGGACAAGCATAATCTCAAATTTCAGTAAGGGTTCAAATAAGCTCACATAAGAGAAGTAAAATCGCATTTCAGTTCAGTGGCAGTCAAAGAGGAATTTCATCGAACAGTTTATGGACATTAATGATAAGAGCATCGACCCATTTGAAATTTATTCAAGAGCTAGCAACAAAAATAAACAACACTAATCAGTCCACAAAATAATAGAGAAACGTTTTCTTACCTTACTCTGCTTGTTTCAAATTCAGTTTATTTCGTTCTTCTCCGACCTTCCTTCTCTTTGATTTCCTGAATTCTTCGTTCACCTCCTATATGGATTCCACCCTCTTTCTCTCTCAAAATTCCCTCGGTTTTACTGTCATTCTCTCCTCTCTCAATCTCCCCAACATACCTTTCTTTCTTTGTTGTATTTCCCTCTCAAATTCACTCTCTCCCAGATTAAATATTGGGTTTAGTGGTTATTGTTGTTTTCTTTCTCTTTTGTTGTTCGTTTCTTGTTTAGGCCTGTATTGTTGTTTGATTTTTTTTTCACCTTCTTAGTCACGAGGTTTTATTTTTTTTTAATTCTTCTTAGATTCTTTTTTTTTATCATTTTTATTACTTGGGTTTATTATTTTATTTTACATTTGTTCTAGAAAAAAAATTAAAAAAAAAAAGAATTAAATTCCAAACAAAATATAATGTTTATAGTCAATCTTTGAACCTTATTGAACACGTCATGATTTCACAATAAGAAATAAAGAGATTAAGAGAATAATCAACATGTGAAGATGCTGTATCTAGTGTAGACAACTCTCTAGTTCCACCATTGAGTTGAGGTAATCTTTATTCAAACTTATGTATGGTGTTATTTTCATCACCATTAATTAGCCAAAACAATCACCAAAACTAGTTTTGGAAAATAGGCAAATAATTGAAAATTTTCACTTGAAGCTGGAACACATGAAATAAATAAAACAGTGGAAGATGTATTAATTTGGACGCATTTGTGAGAAATTCTACTCCATTAGACTCACTTTTATCTATTGAACTCTTGAAAGAAGACTTTATTTATTAGAGGTAAAATTATATTTTTACAACTAATTCACAAACAAAGAATTAAGAGGGAGAGGGAAAATTTTCTATTTAGAGTTCTTCCAAAGATGAAATGTAATGAGTAACTAGATTGGTGGGGAATGCCTTCTATTTATGAACTCAGAATTTTGAGCTATCTAATGTGGAATTTCAAATTTCCCTACGCCACAACCATGCACCGGGACGTAGGCCCATGGCACACTAAGCTCACTTTCTACAGCGCACGTCTTTAAAAACCGCACAAAGTGTGTTTTCAACCTCCAATTGAGGTCGTTTCAGTGTCATTTTATTAATCTCTTTTAAATCATTTTAAAGGACCAATGATCCGATCGAATTTCCTCATAATCATAAGCGGTCTCCAAAAACCAACATCCCATGTTCAAACAATTTTGTACCTCAACAAAATCCACTATGAAAATGCAAGTGAATATTGGTCACATTAATTTTATTTGATCAAGGTTCAATCACTAAGTGAGATTGTTGTTTAAATATTGGCCAAAACCTCAAATTGGTCCCTTATGTATGGGTTAGATTTCAAATTAGTCACATATGTTTTATTTGTATTAGATTTTTTTGGCCAGAAAATACTCAGTTCTATTTGTATTAGATTGGTCCTACATGTTTCTATAATTTTTCAAATTGGTCTAAAAAATATTGAATGTTGTCATTTCTCTCAAATTTTAAATTTGAATACAACGAATCTAGATATACAGATTTCTTTTAACAAGTATTTTAAACTGACAACAAACGAGACAAAATCAAGTCCTAAAAGTGGGTAACTCATTTTGTGGTCAAACAAACAAAATTAGTCATATCAATCTCGTTTCAAGTCTAAATGCGACGAGTTCGAAATTATGTGCTAACTTTTGATGAATTCTTTCTCTCTCTAGTTGAGAATAGTAAATGAGGTTAAATTGTGTCTCGAAAGTAGGTAAACATAGGACTTATTTGAATCAAATAAAATATAAGGGTCCAATTTGAAATCCATCACATACATAAAGGATCAATTTGAGGTTTTGGCCATTAAATATTGGCAAAAGACCCTTTGGTGCCCCTAACATTTGGGGTTAGTTTCAGTTATGCCCCTAACATTTGTTTTGTGTCAGTTATGCCCCTAATGTGAAACATTAGTGTCAATTATACCTTAAACTTTGACTCCGTTAACCTATGTGTTAATTTTTTTTTTCTGAATTGAACATGTGGCATATGATTGGATAAATAAAACATTCCTGATTTATTTTTTATTCACTTTGGCATTTCCTACGTGGCTTCACTAAAACATTTTAGTAAAACCCAATTTTTCATCTTCATCGACGCAGGCAGAGAGCATTTCTTAGTCACGGTCCAGTGCGACTGACTGAGAACTTGATGTTTCGTTTGGAACTGGTTGGGATCCTATAGTAAGAAGTTAAGAGGTTGAGGAATAAGGAAATTCCCCTGACAAAGATCTTATAGCAGAACTCGTCTGTCCAAGAGGCTACATGGGAGTGGGAGGCTGCAATGAGATTACACCACCCGTAGTTGTTCTCAGAATGAGCGAATTTTGGGGACAACATTCTTTTAAGAGGGGGAGAATTGTAACGTCCCAACCTTTAGAAAGGTTATATGAATGAGGATTGATGAGTTAATGATGGTACCGATAAGTGTTGAACTTAAATATAGCAAGTGTGGGACTTTAGGGACCTAAATGCAAGTGAAAAAGGACTTAAATGCAAGAAGGAAAGGTATTTTGAAGGTCAAAAAGTGAAATATGGAAGAGTTATTGCGGAGGGACCAATCTGCAATTTTGGCTGTGAGTTTGCCGGACCGCTCGCCAGCGGCGAGGTCCCTAGTTCTTTAAATATGCAGTTTAGTCTGAATTTTTCAGTTTTCAGCTCATTTTCTCATTTCTAGAGAGAGAGGGACCCGATTACTAGAGAGAGAAGCTCCATATTTGGCTCAAATTCATGTTTCTTCAAGATCAAGAGGTAGGATGCTTCTAACTCTCTCCTTAAACATGTTTTCTTCACTTCTACACACTTTCTAAAATTCAAGTTTAGTCCTTTTCGTTGTTTTTAGTCCCAAAGTGCTTTTCATGTTGATTTTGATGCCATATTCGAGTTCTCCACTATGAAAAACATGACATATGTGAGATTCAAGAGAATTCATGATGGTTTAGTGTGATTTTGCCATTTTATGAAGATTAAAGTTGTGAATTTTGGTTTGGCCATGAAACCATGCTACATGTGGATTTTGACATCAGATATGTGTTTAGGATGAAGAATAATCAGTGGATCTGAAATTTGGTTGAATTTGGAAGTGGTTTGGTCTCAGTTAGGAACTAAAGTGAAAATAATGTAAATTGTGAGTTCACCTACGAAAACTATTTGCATGTTGAATCTAACTGTAGAATCGTGATCAGGAGAGCCAATAATTAGTGTGTATGAATTTTCATGATGATCGGATACTGATTATGTACTGACAGGGACTAAAGTAAAACAAATGTAAGTTTACTATTTTGTATGAAAAAGTGCTTGCATATCATATCTGAGGCCAGATCTGCGATTAGGGGACTTAATATTGTTTGTATGTGACATTTGGTTGCAATCAGACTTGGATGGAGACTGTTTAGGGACCAAATTGTATTTTCTAGAAACTTGGGTTTAAAGACCCAGATTTCTGGGAGTTTTCGATGGAGCTCACCACCATGAGCCCACGGTGAGGTGGCCAAAATTGGGTCCCTGCACAATTTTCAATGTCAATCTGTATGTGATGATTAGAAATAGCCTAATGTGTGCTAAAGGTAAGGTTTATGTATGTGATTGATGATAAATGTATGATGAATGATGTATATGAACGAATGATGAACATGATGAATGAGTGATGTACATGATGTACATGATGAACATGGCGAATGAATGATGTATGATGTATTTGTAAATGTGCATGACATGATGCATAATGAGCATGGTGATCAAATGTAAAGGGTTACAAGTTGCTGGACCCACCCGGAGAGTCCTGCATAGGTTTAGTCATTAGCTAGCCTCTCCAGTGCACCTGTCACGATGCCTTAGACCTGAGGTCTTGACTATTCCGGCACTGTAGTTGTCAGACTTTGGCCTAGTTCAACGTTGCCCGTAGCAGGGTAGCCATACAGGCTAGGTACGGATTTGGTTGATTGCAGAGCTGAGGAATGTGGTTGACCAAGATGGGATTTTGTCCCTCATAGAGATGAGAGATATCTAACTGGCGCCCTCGATGAGTCTGTCCAAGGAAAGAGTGTCCACTCAGGAAAATGGGACTAACTCAGAAGATCGAGAAAGTTGTGGTTTGGATTAAGGATGACTTTCCCGTGCCTTATCCAGATTCAAGATATCGTGTGACAATAGGATCTATGACATGGTGGTACTTAGGTTAAATCGGTTTTGATGAAAACGATAACTCACGTGTTTTGGGTAGTCGTGATGGCTTGCTAGAGTCCGCTCTCGACTTGTGAGTCATAGGATGACTTGCTGCCTGATGGAGATTGTGCCCTAGGGTCAATCATTTTATAAATATGTTTGGAACATATTGATTAATTTATGGAGAAAAATTAATGGTTATCATATTATTAGCATGTTTACTATGATAACAGTCCCTGATTAATTATGAGATAATTAATCTAAATTGTCCCTGGTCGCTCATTCAAGTGGGAACTTGAAATGAACTAAGACCAGCCTGACCTCGGTGCATAGAGATGCATGCACTAGATGCTGGGACGAGAGTCATGGTGCAATTATGTAAGGAGTTACTAATTGCTGGACCGACCCGGAAAGTCCTGCATGGGTTTTAGTCATTAGCTAGTCTCTCCTGTACACCTGTCACGGTGCCCTTAGACCTGAGGTCTTCATTATTCCGGCGTTGTAGTTGTCAAACTTTGGCCTAGTTTAACGTTACCCGTAGCAGGGTAGCCATAAGGGTTAGGTACGGGTTTGGTTGATTGTCGTGCTGAGGAATGTGGTTGACCAAGATGGAATTTTGTCCCTTATAGAGATGAGAGATATTTAACTGGGCCCCTCGATGAGTCTGTCCAAGGAATGTGTGGCCACACTAGTAAATGGGACTTACTCAAGGAATCGAGAAAGTTGAGGTTTGGATTATGGATGACTTTCCCGTGCCTAATCCATGACCAAAATATCGTAGGACAAAAAGGGATCAAGACAAGGTGTTACTAAGGTCAAGTCGTTTCGGGGTTAAACGATAACTCACATGTTTTGGGTAGTCGTGATGGCTTGCTAGAGTCCGCTCTCGACTTGTGAGTCATAGAGATGACTTGCTGCCAACTTCACGTGGGGCCTGCTGGGTCACACACGAGCAGGATCCAGATGCCAAGCTGGGACACGAATTAGGGTGAATTCGTGGGTCACATTGGTGACACCGTTTAAGACATAATTGATTGTATTGGGACATGAAGTCTTGTCTTGAATAAATATCTACAGATATGATATTTAGATTTGTGGGACAAATTTAAATATATATATATATATATATATATATATTAATTGTTAAATAGATAATGAGATTAGTCTATTTACAATTATATTCCTATTTATAATATTGGGGAATAATGAATTGGATAAGGTTCCTAAGAGTTAGGAAATTGTTGATTTATTAAATTCACTAATATTAGGATAATGGGAGGAGGAGGTTGGCGCCTCATATATAAAGTATTTTAATTAATAAAAATGTTTTGTTAATTAAAATCATGGCTTGAGTTTGAATTCAAAGATTTGATCTAGATTTCAAATGATTGAATTAAGAATATTAAGGTAATATTTTAATTCAAAATTTATAGGGGAATTCGAATTCTAGGCTCAAATTGAATTAAACGTATTAGTGTAATATTTTAATTCAATAATGAATTAGAATTCAAGATTCAAAAAGATTGAGTTAAAGATATTAAGGTAATACTTTATTTCAATATTGTTGGAAAATAACAAGTTAGTTATAACTTCCTAAAAGTTAGGATTGTTATTTTAATTTATTAAATTCCAACAAATATTGGAAGGGGATGGCGCATGACTTGGGAATATCTTGGGAGATTTGATCTTCCAATTTGATTCTCAAAGATTGCATTTTGAATTCAAATTGAAATATTAAGGTAATATTTTAATTAGGAATTCAAGTCCTAAAATTATGATATAGAGATCTCATAATTTTATAATTTGATAATCCTATAATTTAGGGATTCCCTAATTATAATTATCAAACTCCCCAAACCCTATAAATAAGAGAGCCTAAGTCGACTTCCAAGAGAGAGGCCATGCACAAGGGAAAGTTGACTTTAGCCTAGCTTTTCACAAGAGGAAAAATTCGATTTTTGGCTCTTGGTGAGGAGAGAGAAAACGCAACCCTAGTTTCTAGAGAGAGAAAGTGGCGCACAACTTTAAAGGAGTTTAGGGTTTTGTGTGACAAGGTTGCGTGGGATCAAGAATTGAATTCTTGATCATAGGCGCCATCTTGTTCTTGGAGAATTCAAGAAGAGTTCTTGAATTGAAGAACACCGTAGATAAAGGTCCCTGATTCACTTGGAGAAGTGAAGGAGGCTAGCACCTAGGCATCTCCAAAACTGTTCGTGTGGATCACCGGCGGAGGAAGGACGCATCACGTGGACTTCTAGGACACGCCCCGTACAACCAAACTGATTGAAACTCGTGAGGTATACCACTATCTAAAAGTTTTAAATTCAGCTAGCGGATCCGTTCGGGAATTCTAGGCCTGGCGCGTTTAAGGTTTTTAAAGTTTTAATTTTGTTTTTTCTGCTTCCGCTGCGTTAGGCGCCCTGAATTCCCAACACTGCCAACTTCACGTGAGGCCTGCTGGGTCACACATGAGCAGGATCTGGACACCGCTTAAGGGGACACGAATTAGGGTTAATTCGTGAGTCACTCCGGTGACACAATTTAAGACATAGCAAAATGTCTAGGACATTAAGTCTTGTCTTAAATTATATCTACGGTTGTAATATTTAAATTTGTGGGACAAGTTTAAATATATTAATTGTTAAATAGTTAATTGGATTATTCTATTTACAATTATAATATTAGGGAACAATAAATTGGATAACCTTCCTAAAAGTTAGGAGATTATTGATTTATTAAATTCACTAATATTAGGATAAAATGGATAGAGGGTGGCGCCTCTTTTAAATTGATTTTAATTAATAGAAATGTTTTATTAATTAAAGTCATGAATTTGAATTTGAATTCAATATATGATTTTGATTTCAAAAGATTCTGGATTTGAATTAAAGATATTAGAGTAATATTTTAATTCAAAATCATTGGAAGATAATAAGTTGGAAATGTGATTTTTGATTTATAAGATTCCAAGATAATTAAGGGAGGTTGGCGCATTTCTTAGTGGGACCCAAGGGAAGATTTGATCTTCCATTTGATCCTCAAAGATTGCATTTTGAATTTGAATTAAGATATTAAGGTAATATTTTAATTAGAAATTCAAGTCCTAAAATTGTGATATTATTGTAATCTCATGATTTTAGAATTATTAAAATCCCCTAATTATAATTAAAGAGGCAAGTCGACTTGCTAACCTAATTCATTCAAGAGAATTTCGCCTTTCTCCTCAAGTGTGACTAGAGAGAGAAAATCGCACAACTCCATAGCTAGAGAGAGAAACTCGAATTTCTCCAAGAGTGAGAGAGAAATCGAGTTGTCTTGTTGCTAGGGTTTTGAGAGAGAGAAAACAAGAAGGAGTTCTTGTTGTTCTTGCGCCACCCATCTTCTTGGTTCAAGAAAGTGTTCTTGATCACCAAAAACCGTAGATAGAGTTCCCGAGTTCTTTTGGAGAAAAGAACTGAACGCTAGCACCTTGGTGCCAACAAACTGCTTGTGTGGAT
This sequence comes from Chamaecrista fasciculata, assembly GCA_003254925.1. Taxonomy (NCBI): domain Eukaryota; kingdom Viridiplantae; phylum Streptophyta; class Magnoliopsida; order Fabales; family Fabaceae; genus Chamaecrista; species Chamaecrista fasciculata. Next base: position 49,023 of record QANZ01028111.1, on the reverse strand, counting down.
TAGCGGCGGAGGAAGGACGCATCAAGTGGACTTCTAGAATTCGCCTTGCTCAACCATCCGATTGAAACTTGAGGTATACCACTCACTAACAGTTTAAATTCATCTAGCGGATCTCTTTGGGAAATCTTGGCCGTTGCATTTTATTAAATTTTAATTTTGCACTTTTGCTTCCGCTGCGTAATTTGCGCCCTGATTTCCCAACAGCAGAGTCATTTGAAACAACTTCTTGTTTTTCATGAAGTTTGGGTGTCTCCAATTATGTTCTAATTTAGCAACAGTTTAGATCCATTTTCAAATTCGGTTTCCTGGATTTTTCACGTGGCTTTTGTGTTATAATTTTACTTTCATGGTTTGGTGTCCATTTGGGTCCTTTTGAAGCTTCTTTTACATGACTCTCATGTTGTTTAGCTGTCAGAAATTTATGCTTTGATTTTGGGACGTGATAAACTGGAAAATGACTGGCACTTACCTAGTTCACCGGAGAGGGCTGCAAGAGCCAAGACTTGAACAAAGACCTACAAAAGCTTCACAGGGGGGCCCTGCGAAGTGCACTCCGACGCTCAAGTTAGTAAGAGAGTAATGAGAGAGTAGGAGAATTTTAGAGTGTAAGAAGTAGCTAACCTTGAACTGGTGAAATGGGCTCTATTTATAGAGCAGGGAGGAGAGAGGTGGTCAGCGCACGGGGCGGACCACGTTCTGGGCACGATCTCCACCAGCGAAGATGGTGGAGACCGAGATTTGCGGAGCAAGGCAATCGTGGGAGATTGCGTGTTGTGTTTCCAGGCGGGCGCCTAGAAGCTGGAGATCGTGGGTATGAACGAGCCAGTAACCCACGATCTCCCGTAGCGTGGATTGCGGAGCGGGGTAGTCGTGGGTGGCCACGTGTCATTTGGGGTACGGGCGCCAGGACCCAGGATGGACCATGAGCGCCCCTAAGTGAGTTTAGGGCGCCCGACTGACTTGAGGGCGCCTCGCAAGGTGCGGAGGGGAGAAGAGGCCCGGTGCGAGGGCCGTTTAGGCGTACGCCCAAATAGTGATGTATCAGGACGTTACAGCCTCACCTTGTAGTTGGTTCCATTACATTTTAGGGATATTACACTACTTTATTATTTTCATTATATTTTGTTTATTTTTTCTATTTTTTAATATCAACAAAAAAAGTAATAAGATATATGTGAAAAATCAAATTCCCTAGCATTTTTATTGGGAAAATTTAATGAAAATTGAAAAAATGTTTATAAAAATAGAGATATATACTTCAATTTAGTCACTAAAAAAATAAAATTATAAATTAATTAACAAAAAGAGATAAAATATACAATTACAACAAATTTATCATTTTGTTAAAGATAATAAATGAAATTTAACTACAAGATCTAAAAGAAAAATATCTAAACTATATACATGATTACATTTGGGAAACAAATTTTATACATAATTACATGTTTGAAATTGTGGAACATAATAGGTTTTGAACATTTTCTTACTTTGAATTGAATCCCGCCAACAAGTGTTTAGTACAGTGGTAAGCGAACTACACTTTAAGTTGAGAGACCTAGATTCAAGCCTTAGAGTCGACGTTGTTGGAAAGACTTTAACTATTTGCTTCCGACCCAAATAAGATTAGTCTTCACCTAGACCGTTACATGGATAGCTAAGAGAAGCCAATGATTAAACAAAAAAAAAAAAAGAATTCAACTTGGTGCTCATATACCATTATTATAGTGCTTGCTTTTGGTGCTTATGACACTTTCTGGTTCCTCCTTGCATGTTTTATATGTGCATTAGCCACAAACATAGCTCTTCAACACAATTCAAATTAGTCCTTTTCTCTCATATCATTATTTGTGAGGTTTCTACGAAAATGATAAAGATTTAAGAGTTGAGGCAGAATGTGCTAGCTCAATGCTTGGCTGGCAAGAACGAGTCAAGATCCAAATGGACTCTTCAAGAAAAGCCTGATCATGTCCAATTATTCCTAGGGTAAGGTTCACAAGGAACTAACCCTAGGAGAGATAATTTGCACCGACAAGCTCTAATGTTGTGCTATTAGTTTCCTCTACATACACAAGTCAAAATAGAACACTTGTTACTTTATATATATATATATATATGTGTGTGTGATAGGCCAAAGTCTTATTTTGGTCCCTCATGTTTGTTCAAAATTTCGTTTTGGTCCCTCAAGTTTCTAAAAAGTTCCATCGTTAGTCTCTGACTCTTTTCCATTCATTTTTTCTGTTAGAAAAAGGAAATAAACCAACTTTCCTCTCCCAACAATTTTGCTCTTTTACAAAAGGAAATGACCTTTAATGCAAAAGAGAAAAATTGTTGGGAGATGAAAGTTAGTTTTTTTTTTTAACGGAAAAAGTGGATGAAAAAGAGTTTGGGACTAACGGTAGAACTTTTTGAAAACTTGAGGGACTAAAATGAAACTTTGAGCAAAGTTGAGGGACTAAAACAAAATGAAAAAAAAAACTTTAGGGACTAAAATAGAACTTTGAGCAAACATGAGGGACCAAAACAGAATAAAAAAAACTTGAGGGACCAAAACAAAACTTTGAGCAAATATGAAGGACCAAAATAGGACTTTGACCTATATGATATATTTCACATTAAATAACTATATTGTCGGCATTTCAGAAAAAGTAAATAATTACCTGTTCTCTTGACATGGTACAAGAGTACCTGCATGATAAAGTGAAGACGTGATTACACACTACACATTTGATTGGTTTTGTATAGAGAGAGGGAGAAGGGTAAGTTATGTTGAATCTAGCGACATTTTGAAGAAATTTAGAAACAATGGATATTTGGTGAGGCTCCATTGCAATTTTGTTTATATTAAATATGAGGATTACACACTTTTCAATTATCATTGATGGAGTCTAATCCTCATATCACAATCAAAGAAAGTTTGAGACCTTGAGAAGAAGATATGAGGTGTTATGAGATATTAAGGACATTGATAGATAATAGATGTAGAAAGTGAGAATGTGAGAAATAGATAGTTCTATTTTGGTGTTTATATAGATATAATTTGAAGGCTTTTTATAGGATGGTTAAAATGTTAGGAAGTTTCAATCACACAATTCATACATCTTGGATACAAACTAATTAATAAACTTTACTACATACATTTTTTCAATAGAAAAGTACATATTTTAATATAACAATATTAAATATAAGTGAGAGATTAACGTGAACTCATTAGTTACATACAATTTATAAGAAAAGTATAAAGCTATAAATTCATTCCTTGCTTGCAATCTATAAAGAAGTAACGAGATGAATGTGATTTTCTCTCTCACTCACAATTTACAAGAAAAAGGATATGATAAACGTGAATTTCATACATTATTTAATAAAGTAGTTCAAGGTCAATGCGATATCATCTACCACACACAAGTTGCAAGAGAAATACTTGAGTTACTTTAACTCAACCCACGCACAAATTTTAAAGAAGATACATTATCAACGTGAACTCTACAACTAATATGAAAGAGACACGAGATTAATGTCGACTCATTCTTCACTCACAATTTTTATATACATTACCAACTTAAATTACTTGTACACATTTAAATTTTAAGAAATGTATTAGAATTAATGTCCCACACATAATTTAAAGAAAAGTACAAGATCAATGTGAATTCTAGCACACATTTTAAAAGAAGGCATAAGATCAATAAACATGCCTCCCTTATAAGTATTTATATATATATATATATTTATAAACAAAAAATTGAAGTTAAATATTTAAGGGGATATGTAATTTATATTTTCTGCAACTTCAAAAGTTGGCCGTCCCCTTACCCTTTAGTTTTGTATAAAATAATCACATTTACAAACATTATTTTTGCACATAAAAATGTCAATAAAGCGAAGTAGTTTTTTAAAATTCTAAAAAAGACCCCTCCAAGATTTTACTTTTAAGTATTATACCCCGTTAAACTTTCAAGCTTGCTAGATTTAAACTTTTGTTGGCTTTTGGGCCCGAATATATTTGGAAGAGAGTCTAATTGAGTTATATATTGACTTACCTTAATCTCAATTGGTGACAATTCTAACTAAATAAGAAATAACTCAATAAAAATAACTCGTAGCTCTATTTGAGTGTTTATTAGATATAATTTGAAGACTTTTTATAGGACAATTAAAATGTTAGGAAGTTTCAATCACACAATTCAAACATTTTGGATATTAACTAATAAACTTTACTACATACATTTTTTTTAATAGAAAAGTACATATTTTTCAAATATTTTAATATAACAATATTAAAAATAGGTGAGGGGTTAACGTGAATTCATTAGTTGCATACAATTTACAAGCGATGAATTCATCCTTTGCACGCAATCTAAAAGTAAGGAACGAGATTAATGTGAATTTTTCTATTGCTCACAATTTAGAAGAAAGGGACATGATGAACGTGAATTTTATACATTATTTAATTATTTAATAAAGTGGTTTAAAACCAATGCCATGTACACACACAAGTTTCAAGAAAGCTACTTGAATTACTTGAACTTAACTCCACAAATAATTTTTAAAGAAGGTACATTATCAACTTGAGCTCTACAATTAATTTGAAAGAGACATGAGATCGATGTGAACTCATTCTTTACTCACAATTTTTATATACATTACGTAGCAATTTAAATATTTTGTACACATTTAAATTTTAAGAAATGTATTAGAATTAATCCCCCACACATAATTTAGAGAAAAGTACAAGATTAATATGAAGGCATCATTTCGACTAGACTTATCAAAATGGGCTTTAACCCAATAGCTCGCAAAAATAAAATAAACTAGGCTAAAATTTTGGCCCATTGTGAAAAACGAGCTAGCTCAGCTCGACCCATTTGAAAAACGAACTTAAACGAGTTACGTTAGGTTAGGCACAAGCTAGTTCATTTTTTTTTTACATTAAAAAAATTGGAAATTCCATGTTTTTTTTTGGGCCATCTCCCAAATTTCCAAATAATGATTCCATATGGCCCACACTTTTTAAAGAAAACTCATTATCCATGAATCCATTATGCACACATTACCCTATTTCCATTAGTCATTTACAAATTACACCAATTTGTGACCTATCTCTCAACTATCATTACTGAAGCAAAAGACCCCTCCAAGATTTTTACTTTTAAGTATTATACCCCGTTCAACTTTCAAGCTTGCTAGATTTAAACTTTTGTTGGCTTTTGGGCCCGAATACACTGGCAAGAGATTCTGATTAAGGCATGGATTAACTTGATTTAATCTCATTTCGTAACAATTCCAACTAAATAAGAAATAACTTGTAGCTCTTGATTTGTTGGTTTTGGATTCAAAGTGAGAGAGATATAGTCACATTAATTATTTTGGGACCAAAAGTGATAACATATAGGAACATGTTGAATTAATACGAAACAAATAAAATATTTAGGGGCCAAAGTGCATTTTTGGTCCATATCTTTTGCTCAGGTCTCAATTTGGTCTCGTATCTTTTTTTGTTACAATTTTAATTCCATATCTTTTGGTCAGATGCAAAATTGGTCTCATATATTTTTTTTTGCATATTTGGTCTCATACTTTTACAAAAAGTTTCACGGTTAGCCCCACAATGTGGAACCTTTTACTAAGATATAAGACCAATCCTATACCCTAACCAAAATATTTGAGACCAAATCTACAATCTGATTAAAAAATATGAGACCAAAAGTGCAACAAAAAAAATACGGGACCAAATTGAAATCTGAAAAAAAGATATGAGACGAAAAGTGTACTTTGACCAACATTTAGGACTAATTTAAAATTTATTCTATTTTTATGGACCAATTTAAGTATTCGTCCTTTTTTTTCAGAGAATTCGGTGTTACTCGTGTTCGGGTTTTCTCGCCTCAAAGCCCAACCCAAACGACGCTAAAACCCTAGCTTTCGTCTTCCACTATTCCTCTCTTCCTCTGTGTTATATAACTGCTATTCTCCTTCCATCTCTAGCTTTTGCTGCTGCAGAAGGAGCTTGTGTGAGTGAAAATGGTGTCAGGTTCTGGGATTTGCGCGAAGAGGGTGGTGCTGGACGCGCGTCACCACATGCTCGGCCGTCTCGCTTCCATTGTCGCCAAGGAGCTTCTCAATGGCCAGAAGGTGGTTGTCGTGAGATGCGAGGAGATTTGCATCTCAGGTGGCCTTGTGAGGCAGAAGATGAAGTATATGAGGTTTCTCCGAAAGCGTATGAACACCAAGCCTTCCCATGGCCCCATTCATTTCCGAGCACCTAGCAAGATTTTCTGGCGGACTGTTCGTGGGTGAGTGAGTTCTTGCAATCTGTCAAATGTTCATAAGCATTGGGTTTTTTGGTTGATTTGGAATGTTTGGTTTCGTTTTTTTGTGATTCTGGATTCAGTCCCATGTAATTATGGTTAAATGATGATGACTACGATTGAATGATTGTATATGTTCATGTTATTTTCCTCATACTAATAGTTCTGTGGCAAGATACTTGTATTTTTCCTGATCCTGTGGAAAATATCCATTTTTGAATACCATGAAGTACTTGTTGAATGCTCTAATTGATGTTTTATAGGATGATACCACATAAGACAAAGCGTGGGGCTGCTGCACTTGCACGTTTGAAGGTTTATGAGGGCATTCCCCCTCCATATGACAAGAAGAAGAGAATGGTTGTTCCAGATGCTTTGAAGTAAGTTGTACTTTTTTGTTTGTCGAGATGGTGGTGTTTTATAATTCAGTTTTAACATTTAGATTTAGAATTTCCTTGTGTCGTGAATTGTTCTTTCTCTTATGATTTTTTAACTAAATCAATGAAATCAGGGTCTTGAGGCTTCAGAAGGGACACAAGTACTGCTTGTTGGGCAGATTGTCATCTGAGGTTGGGTGGAACTATTATGATACTATTAGGGTAAGTCACTGCCTTTCTGAGCTTTTTGAGTCTAGCCTCACGTTCTGGATGCTGCAAATATTTGAAATATACATGTTATGAAGTGAGTAGTTAGTAGCTAGAGTGATCTCATATAATTTCATTGATTCGGTGATGACAAATACCATTTATTGCTTCGATGAAACTGTTTTGTATTCTTGTGTTTCTCGATCTTTCACTCCCCAAAATATAACAAAACTCTAGCAGAAGCTAATCTAATGAATGTAAGTACCATCTAAACAGGATGGATGGACCTGTAATATATGCTATGGTCTATTTAGTTTATGTCAAGCATTAATGATTTTGCATCATTTGAGATAGTACTGTTTTTCTGGACCTCTCCTTAATAGTTGGCAAATATGTAACCATGCACCCTTTCTCATGGAGGTACAGGCATCTTCCAGACAACATCTGATTGTCAGCATGGAATTTCTGTTGTACTCATGAGTTCATTACCTCTTTGAATAAAATTGGATTTGCATTATTGGTCTGGTAAAAGATTTTTCAAAGCTTTTATTGTACGCATGAAGTGTATTTATCTGTTGTGGCGGAAGGAAGACAGTCACTCGCTGTAAATCTGTAATTATGCTAGTTTGAAGGAAAATAGTGTAAATGATCCGTGCTTTGATATAGTAAGACAGCAAGTTAAATTTGCTGATTGATTATGTCGTTTTGTTAATTCATTACATTTCATCTCATCTTGAGGGTTGGCATGTGACAGTTATTGGAATTTGGACATAATCTGCTTTAGGCATTTTGTGCATAGCAAGAGGTAAAATAATGGTATTTGCTGAAATTTCTGCTTGTGTTACTCACAGGAACTGGAAAAGAAGAGAAAGGAGAGATCACAAGTGGCCTACGAGAGGAAGAAGCAGCTTACGAAACTAAGGATCAAGGCTGAGAAGATTGCCGATGAGAAGCTCGGTTCTCAGCTTGACATACTTGCTCCAGTCAAGTACTGAGCTAGGTAGAGTTTGAAATTTTGTCAAGATATACCAATTGAAACCTTAAATTTTGTTGGTTGTATCTGCTTTTGGAACTGGAAATCTGATAATCTTGGAAGCAGTTTTATTTGATCATGTGTCTGTTGAATTTTTCTTATGTTGTCTAGATATTCCATTACCTTCAAACGAGTTTTCTGTGGTTTTTGCAGTTGCTTATCCTTTTCTCTATGGAGTTTCTTTTATTATGTAATTTTTTTCTTTAAAGTATCACTTGTATAATAAATTATTTATAACTCAACAAGGTGAATTTAATGACCCGATAGGTTTTTATTGGCTCCTTTCTTGAAATAGTTGTGCGTATTTAGGTCTGCACTACTAGGTCTCTGAACTCAGACCCAAACATGAGCATTTATTAAAAATTTAAAATCAATTTTTATCCTTGAACTCGTTGAATAGTTTAATTCCTATATACTTGGATATGGATAAATTTTTTGATCAATCATTTTCTTATTTCTATAAAATTTATCTTCATCAATTTTTTGTATTTATGATTACAAAAGATTAAAAAAAAATCATAAATGATTAACGCCAAGGTGAACGATTGGCCAAGGTGTTGATGAGGGTGGACTTGCCAGAGTCACTCGTGCTCATGATGGCGACCTCCTCGTCGTAAGTCTGAGGCTTTACGCCACCATTGTCGGCGGCAATGTTGAGAAACCCTGTTGTTTTTGGCAGCTTTTGTTTTGAATAATTGTCGAAAATGTCGAGAATTGTTGCAATATGATGTCCAAAGTTGGAAGGCTGTTAGAAAGTATGTGGTGAGACCAAAAGTATTTGTTTCTCACATTGTAATAATATTAGAATTGGGTGTAATCTCTGGTTTAAACCAGCTCAGGAAATTCATGGTATCCGGACTGTTGCTGATCTCATAAATAATAGGCAGAGTTGGAATTTTGAATTAATTACGGAAATGTTTAGTGAGAATGATGCCAGAGAAATCATGAAAATCCCTCTCTCACGATCTGATAGACCTGATTCTATTATTTGGACTAAAGGCAAGGATGGCCTTTACTCTGTGAATAGTGCTTATAAGGACATTCTTAATAATAGAAATGAGGCAATTATAACTCCTAACTTCGATTGGTCTGCTCTTTGGAAAGCGAAGTTGCCCCCTAAACTCACTCTGTTTCTTTGGAAGTGTATACACAACAGCCTTCCTCTGGGCATCAACCTTCTAAAAAAGAATTTCAAAATTAATGGTTCCTGTGCTTTTGGGTGTGATGTGATTGAGGATGAAAACCACCTCTTCTTCCAATGTCCGATGACAAGGGCTGCGTGGTTTGGCTCTCCTTTGGGTCTCAGGAATGAGTTCCTCCCATCTACAGAGTTCAAGACATGGATTCACTTCTTTCTTACAGGTCAAAACCACCACATGGATTATGATGACCTCACTGAACATGTGTTTTGGTTCTGCTGGGCTATTTACACTCATAGGAATGAGGTTAAATTTAAATCCGGAAATCCTGCAACAGAGTCAATCATCAACATTTGGAGAAACCAAATTTCCAAGAAGAATTTTTCCAAAATAGTTGCTGAAGATCTGAGTTTCACTCTGAATAATAAAAGCGGCATTCCCCCCAGAATTCAGAACAATTATAAATGGAAAGATGGAGATATTCTTATTGCAGGAGAAAGGTTTAAGCAGAAAAAGAAAAATATCTTTACTGCATTCTGTTTTAACACTAATGGCCCTATGTTGCTGTTTTATTTCTGTGAGAATGACAGGTATCATCTGGAGGAAACCTTCTATAAAGGTTTCAGAACTTTCTTGGAATATAGCAAGGAGTTTCGAGACAAGAGTGCTCGTTTGGTCTGTCAACCAAGGTTCTGCTACAGAGGAAAGTTGCAAAACCACAATCAGCAAGTAGTGATTATTAAAGAAGATATTAACGTAATGCTTAACGAGAGTGGTAGCAATTGGAGGATTGCGCCTACCAACCATAGAATGAAGATTAAGGAACTTTGGCCTTGGATAGATAGTCATCTCATGGGAACTATGTGTTTTATGTAGGTCTTTTTGGGTTGTTTTCTGTTTTTCGGTTTTTCTTTCTTTCTCTGTTGTTGTTAATTCAAAAAAAAAAAAAAAGATCTCAAAAACATGAACCAAAGTATAGGTTTCTTTACTCATCAAGTTTCTTAGTGTTAAAATTTTATCTTACAATATATACTAGCTAGCCTAATTATTTTATAAATTTTAAAATTATTTAATGAATTTAATTCTCATAAAGAAGGACGAAGTTAAAAAAAAAAAGTACTATTATTTAGGTGCATTTCGCTTTTCATAGTACAAGTAATAGAAGCTAAGGATCTGTTTGGGAGACCTTTAATTTTAATCCAATCTCATCCAAATGGATGGGATGAGATTATTTTTTCATTGGATGAGATGAGATGATGTATTAGTGTTTGGGTGATTTTAGTGATAATGATGTTAAATAGAGTGTGAAATTATATAAAAGGGTATGTAATGATTGTGGTTGGTAGAAAAAAGTTGATGGATTTTTGTAATTTGTATAGGGGTAGAAATGGTAGGAAATAATGAGATGAGATGGAGATAATGAGATGAGATTATATGTGTTTGGTTGTGTTTTGATTTAAATGAGATTGAGATGAGATGATATTGGGAAGTGTGATATAGTATTGGAAATTGTGAGGATGAGAAAATTTTGGATTGAGGGTTAGGGGTCAATCCAAATCCAAGTGGATGAGATTATGGGCCAAAATGAAAATAATATTGGAATTATTTTAAGAATACAATTTGGTCCATAAATTCGAACTGTTCCAATTAATCAATCTCTAACATGTGTAAATGATGACTCGGGCCTTGTAGAAAACCCCAATCATTAATAATGGGGTCTATTTATGAAATTCAACGACAAAAAAATAAGAAATAATAGTTTGAGGACCAAATAGCAAATTACAAAACAACACTAAATTGTAATAAAATGTGTGGTGAAAGGTTCATTTTGGTCCTAAATGTATGGCCTAATATTCAT
>QANZ01028111.1:19969-37854 GCA_003254925.1 Chamaecrista fasciculata | reverse complement strand
CTCTCTCTCTCTCTCTCTCTCTCTCTCTCTCTCTCTCTCTCTCTCTCTCTCTCTCTCTCTCTCTCTCTCTCTCTCTCTCTCTCTCTCTCCGTCCTCTTCCTCCGACTTTGAGTTCTCCAGCTCCGCCGTCTACCCCCGCAAAGCCGCCTCCTCTGCCGCCGCCGCCGACCTCTTCTACAACGGCCAGCTCTTACCTCTCCATCTCTCCCCTCGGCGGAGGTCGTCGTCGTTGGCAACGGAGCTAGGACGGATAAAATTATATTGATTAAGATGTTCAGATTGCCACTTTAGCATCCAAAGAACAAAGAAGCCACCCCCAGAAACTAAGTGGAATAGAGAAGAGAATATTGATAACATAATAGATCAGTAATTAATACACATTATAACTTCAACTTATATAGGCAGGTTTGAGTCTTCGGAATGCACTGTGTTAAATATAATCCTACCTGACTCCTCCTCCTCCATCGCACGCCGCACGCGACTCCTTCGGCAGCTCCAACGACTCCAACTCCCTCTTCGCCACCACCACCGACTGCAACTCCTCCCGTCCTAGCTCCGTCGCCGACAACGACGACCTCCGCCGAGGGGAGAGATGGAGAGGTAAGAGCTGACCGTTGTAGAAGAGGTCGTCGGCGGCGACGGAGGATTAAGATTGAATGAGATTGGATTAGGATTGGGGTGTCCCCAAAGAGAGCCTAAGGAAGCCGTTTTCTCTTTTTTTTTTTCTCTTTTTGGAATAATTAGAATATTAAAGGACTACAAGAAGAACCTGATAACTCAATAATCTTAAATCGTTGTTAAAGATGATGTTGAAGCATGCTATTATGATTATCCAACTCTGGTAAACCTTTGCATTACTTTGGAGGGCAAGCACATTAGTACTATTATTCCCTCTTCTCCTTTTCTATTCTTATCCGCAACCAAATAGCATATTCCTTCTTTAGTTTCTGCCACTCCTGCATATACTGTTTCCCCCACCCAAAATCAACGTCTCTAAACCCCATATGTGTCAATTTGGACACCATAAATGACCTTTCCAAATTAAACTTGGGTCGACCCGGAATCACCATAAAATCTATCACTTATTGCATATACTTCTCACTCGCTTCACCCTTTGATTTCTTCACCATCTCCAATGCATGCTCTATTGATTCCAAGTTGCACACCTTTCCAGCACTTGTTATAGCAACAGGAAAAACAAAAGCATTGCCATAATAACCCACCGGTAACTCTAATTCACCCTTTGATGGCTTGCCTCGCAAATTGTTAACAACCATGACGCGAGCATTGTCATTTGGTTGTGTCAAAATCGAAGGTTTAAGTAAACTCGAAAATGGGGGTTGTAAAATCAAATCTTAAGATCATAAGAGTTTATCTAAATATAAATAGGTCAAAGTGCGAATTTGGTCCTATAACTTTGTTGCAGTTCCCAAATCAGTCCTATAACTTTTTTTGTCTCGAATTTGGTCCTGTAACTTTGCTCCAGTTCCCAAATCAGTCCTACAACTTTTTTTGTCTCAGTTTTGGTCCCATATGTTTTGAAAACCTCCCACCATTAGTCCTCTGTCTATTTTAAATTACAGTTTAGTCTTGAAAACTTCAAGTCCCTTTCATTTTAGTCCTAACTATCAAAATAAAAGTGAAAGAGCATCCTTGAAGATTCTTAAACCTTATATCTTGGTCCCTAATCCATGAATTCTTCATGAAATGGAATAGGAATGCAAAAACAACACAAATTAAAGCAAATGACAGAGGGACCAAACTGAAAATGCAAAAAATTTTAAACCCACTGAAAAATGCCCCAAACTCGCCAGAAAACGTACGAAAGTCGCTCAATTTTCACTAAAATCTCACTCAAGTAATCGCCCTCAAATGCTTTAAAAAAGAATTTTCGAAAATCCAAACTTTTGAGGAGGGATGTGATAGAAGAAATGTAAGGGATTTCAGAACTTCTCTTTCGGAATCACCAAATGTAAGGCAATCTTCTATGACCTCCCTCCTCAAAAGTTTGGATTTTTGAAAATTATTTCTTAAAGCATTTGAGGGCGATTATTTGAGTGAGATTTCAGTGAGAATTGGGGTTTTCATATGAGTTTTTGAGTTTCTCGGCGATCCGTACGTTTTCCGGTGGGTTTTAAATTTTCTGCGTTTTCAATTTTGGTCCCTCTGTCATTTTCTTTTAATTTGTGCTTTTTTATTTTTTTTTTTGCATTTCTCTTCAATTTCATGAAGAATTCATGGATTAGGGACCAAGATGTAAGGTTTGAGAATCTTTAGGGATGCTCTTTCACTTTCATTTTGATAGTCAGGGACTAAAGTGAAAGGGACTTGAAGTTTTCAGGACTAAATTGTAATTTAAAATAGACAGAGGACTAACGGTGGGAGGTTTTCAAAACATATGGGACCAAAACTGAGTCAAAAAAAGTTATAGGACTGATTTGGGACTAGAGCAAAGTTATAGGACCAAATTCGAGACAAAAAAAGTTATAGGACTGATTTGGGAACTGGAGCAAAGTTATAGGACCAAATTCGCACTTCAGCCATATAAATAATACATTTTTTGGACCATATATCTCCATCACTTAATTAATTTTAAATTCATCATTAAATAATTTTGATAAAATATCTCATCTTATTGGAGTGATATTTAATTTTTGTTTCCTTTGAGAAAATATAAATTCTCGTAACAAGATCGTAAAATCGTAAAATTTATGAAATGTAAGATCATAAAATCATATAATATAAAATCAATATTTAAGTAAAATTCTAGTAAATTTAGATTTTACTTGAGATCAAAATCGATCGTAAACTCATAAAATTATAAGCTTTATATCAAGATTTTAACAACCATACTTCTAAGGCTACGGTATGGCATCTTGGTTGGGTTGTTGAGCTACATTTACACGTACGACTTTTGGCCTGGAGCATCACTTATGGTGTGGTTCATGGCCACAACAAAGATGAAACCACCACACTTTAGGCCTGTAACCTGTAATTAAGTGTAACATGATATAATATATTAATTAATAGTATTATAAATATAAATGACTATATTAGCTAAAGTGTAATATTGATCTTTTTTCTTTTGGCCAGTTCAAGTCATTATCTTTATTATTGTTTTCTTTTTTTACGGTTTTAATCTCATATCATTGTAAAAATGTTTCTCCTCTCATCCTGAATTTTGTCTATCCCCCTATGTTATTTTCATTCTACATAATTTTCAAGGTATTCATAATTATATTTTCTGATTATAAAATGATTTAAGAATTTTTTTTTCTCTCATTAGATGATTGACTCTTTAGTTCAGTATATTTCTTATCGAAAAAACCTAACGACAAACAAAAATAAGACTTGACTTTCCTCTTTACATAATTGAATGAGCAAGGTTAAAAAAGAAAGTTAATTTATCTTGCAAAGATTGAAAAGATATGGTGGGACCATCTCATCCCACTTTAACGAAAGAAAATGAACAGAGCTCAAGGTGGGACTTAATAATATAATCTTTTTCAAAAATATCAAACCAAAATTGTATAAAAATAAAAAATAAAAAGATAATAGTTCGATTTATAACCTGACTAAAAGATAAGATACTGAAATTTTACTTCCTGTATAGCAAAGAAAAAAGTAATTTAATTTGGATGGACCTGAATGTGTAAGAGAGGAGAATGAAGGATCCCTTGTGATGATAAGAGGTATATTGTTCATGTATATTGTTCAGATCAAGCTACATCCTTTAAATATAGTGGCAGAGGGCACACTACGTTAGGAGTATGTTTGGGAATTGGCAATTAAAGAGAGTATGTAAAAGGAAGATAAGACAATGCATTAAATTTGAGGGCAAGATTTAGGTAAAGTTCCTCATATTTTTGCTATAAGATTTTTCAATTAATATTTGACATGTGACAAATATTTTATATATGATGATAAAGAGAGAATATTGAATATATTTTTTTTATATAATCAATCATAAAAGAGAAAAAATATAAATTAAACTTATAATTAAAAGAACCTTAGGAAAATTACCTTTTTCTTAAATTTGAAGTACGAAGCCGAGAGCTTATAGTTTATAAGGCAAAAGCATTAATTTTATATTCAAATTTTATACCACCGTCTTCAATCTTTTCTTTTGTGATTAATTTTGTTCCTAATGTGGTTGAAAGTCCACAAACATGTGCAACTCGTTTTTCTTGCTCTCCAAGGGGATTTTTGCAATTTTGATGTCTTATGTCCTTGCTTTGCAATTCCCACATATATGAAGTTGTTCTTGACTTGCCTAGAATGCAAAATTAGGTATATGTAATATCCCAAATAAATAAATCCAATCAAATAAAATTATGGAATGAATACATTTTAATCTTAAAATGTTCATTTTGTATTGTGAAGAAATTACTACAAAATATTGACAAATCATATATTTATTTTCAATAATCCTCATATTATCATTTGAAATGTCATTTGATCACTTTCTCTCCAACCTTTATCTTATTAATAATAAAATTAACAAAACAACACAGGAAAAACTATAAAAATATCTAAAATAAAAAATATTTAACAAAAATACAAAAATCACACAAACAAATCAAACTAGGCTCAAATTTTATTAAAACAAGATAAAAGCTTCTTAAATGAGTCTAAAATAAGGCTTAAATTATATAAATTTATAGACTTATCAAGTTTTACCCCTAAATTTTTTTTAGTCAATTGTATCATAAAAAGTATAGGTTCAGTTTCAGTCATTCCTCAAAGTTTTTTTTTTCAGTCATTTATACTTTTAGTCTTTTCTTCTTCTTTTTCTTATCAATTGTACCTCCAACTTTTTTTTATCAATTGTACATATGGATGGCAATTTTTTAGGATCCTTAGGATATCCATCCGTATCCGTCCGAAAAAATATCCGATATCCGTCGGATACCGGATATCGGATACGGATACGGATAGTGAAAATTAAATTTTTTTTTCGGATATTGGACGGATACGGATATTGCCCTCGGATACCCTATATTCGTCCGAAATGAACGGATATTTAGGGTATCCGATATCCGATACCCTATTACTTATTTAATTTTTATATTTTACTTTTAATTTAATATTTTATATATAAATATTTAAATTTAATTAATTATATTCATATATATTTTTTTTATAATCATATTTTAGTTATTTTATATTTAATTTTTTATTTTAAAAAATAAATTTAAAATGTAAATAAATAATAATTTCATTTATTATATTAGTTGGCGGATAATGGATATCGGGTACCCGATATATTCGATTTATAAAATAGGATATCCTATCCTATATCCATATTTTTTCGGATATTTCGGGTATCTGTCGGATATCGGATATCGGATAGTGTTTGGATACGGATATTAATTTATTGGATACTAATAGGGTACGGATATTGGATAGGATAAACGGATACGGATACGGATAGTGGCAAAAACACCGGATACCCTATCCGTTGCCATCCCTAATTGTACACTAAAATTAGGGGAGATTTGGAGGTACAATTAACTCAAATATGAAACATTAGGGTTATAATTGACTAAAAAATTTTAAGAATATAATTGAAACTAACCTCATTCTTTGAGAGTACAATTGACAAAAAAAAAAATTAAAAATATAACTGAAAATGATGGCATAGTTTGAAATATCAATATTATTTTTGCCATATATATATATATATATGTTTGAAGCAAGAAAATATCAAGAGATGGTAAATTGTTTGGATACATGTACATGTGTGTATTGTTTATTTAGCGGCACGTTACTTAGGGGTATCTGAAACTCATTTTTTAAAGGGTAATGTTAAGAAAAGCTCCATAACTCTAGCACTCCATTTTTTCTCTTTAGTTTTGGCGCAAATATCGAAATTATGGATTAAAATTAAAAAACAAATAGAAGAAAAAATGAAAAAGTAAGAGAGAGTGACACCATATATGTATGGCTAAGGTTCGTTCTCATGCCTTCGGTATCACTAGAAAAAGTTGTGCTACGACTCTCAAAGGCAGTCCGAAACCACACCACAAGTCTCGAGTTATCCATGAGGACATCTGCACCCTTACTTCTAGTTTTCATTTAATTTCTTTTGATTTCACTTCTTGCAGGTTAAGCAATAAAATTTGTAAGGCTCTCTCGCAGAGGGCGATAGGTTCGTTTTTCTTTAATCCTTAATGTACTGTGCTTATTTGCTAAAAAAAAAATGTATGGCAAAGGCTAAGGAGTTCTTCTTAGCAACATTCTTTTTTAAAAAAAAAATTAGCCGGGTAGATAAAACAATGCATTGTCTTATCAATTGTTTTTTATCAATTGTACTCAATTGTACATGTGTGATAATAAATTTTTTTAAAAGAGAGTTTGCTGCTAAAATTTATTGCATTTTGTCTTATTAATTGTTTTTTATCAATTGTACTGAATTAAGAGAGTTTGAAAAAGGAAGATAAGACAATGCAATAAATTTGAAGCAGGGTACCAAGAGTTTTCAGTTTTTTTTTATAATATATTCTACTATTATAATATCACAAATCATGTTATCTTGCATGAGAAATTTTAAAATAGAAAGAGAATTTGATACAATTGTAAGGTGACATAATCTACTTTTTTTAAGTAATTTAATCTTAAAAAATAATAAAAAAGATAATTTTTTAATCAATAATAACTGTTTATAGAATCATATAACTAGTTGCATACATACCAGAGTAACCCAACTTGAATATCACAATATATAGTACACTAAACAGACCCTTAATAGTTTGATATAGATGGCAATGAGCACCAAATTAAACTAAAGCTTGAGTCCATAATTAGAGGCTTCATTGGAGAATTAGCGACTTCATTTTGTTTGCTATATTATGATCTCATCGTTGTATCTAAGATAATATGATATGTGATATTATATATACAGTAAGAGATTTTATGGTATTTACAATAGCAACTTATGATTCATTTTCACACCAATTTTGTGGATAGTAGCTAGCTTACCGATTTAGATTCATTTTCACACTTTCTAAAAATATTTTTTTTTATTTCTATACAAAATGCACATTCATATTTATGATTTTTTTTAATTATCTATTTTTTAAAAAAAGAACAAAAACTGTGTTTATTTCTTATAATAACTAAAATGCTTTTCTCAAATAATAGATTGTTAAATAATTTAATTTTTATAACCATTTTATTTTGAAAAATTTATATTTTGTTGATTATATTTTAAATTACGTACTACTTATAACAAATAATTAAATAACACATAAATTCAAATAATACATATTTTTTTATTATTTTATTAAATATCAATATAAATGCAACCAAATCATAGCTATATGTTATTTTTTATGGAGTTTTTTTTCTATCAAGTTGAAGTCGTTGACAAACGAGGTCAAATAGTACATAATCTGAAAGTGAGCTTATCAAAACATCAATATTGATATTTGATGTACTATTTGACCCCGTTTATCAATTGTCTCAACAAGGTAGAAAAAGAACTCATAATTCTAATTTCATTATATTAACTTATTAAGACTTCAAACGTTAAAATAGATCGAAATAAAAAAAAATGAAAAAATATTAGAGATCAAAATAGTATTTAAGGTAAATATTAGATACCAAAATAAAGTTTTAGCCTAAAAAAAGGATTGCACTGCTTTCTTCACTGTTTTAATTTAAAAAATTAGAAATACATCACAAATCTAAGAAGCATGGACACTTCATTTTGAGGGCGTGTCGCCGTGTCGGACACGTGTCAGTGTCCGACACCCGTACGACACCGACACGACACATATTCATAAATTTTAAAATATAAATTAATTTTTTGTGACTTTAACATGACATATAAGAGAAAATAATAATACATATGACATATATTATGAATAAAACTTGTAATTTTTAAATTTTTCATTAAAAATTATGAATATTTAATTATTTATATATATAAATATATGGCGTGTCGTGTCGCGTAATTTTGAGAGTTTAGCGTGTCGCTGTGTCCGTGTCCGTGTTGTGTCCCGTGTCCGTGTCAGTGTCCATGCTTCCTAGTCACAAATTAAAACAAAAACAACAAAAAAAATCGAGAAAAGGAGAGAGAGACTAAAACTGTAAACATATAAAATAGAAATAAAATAATAATATATCAATCCTTGATGGTCTATCACTCTATCCTGAAAATGGAAAATAAGAGAAATCTTTTATGAATAAAAAAAAAGATCCAAATGTTCCCTGCATGTCATTAAATAATAAAAAAAAAAAGACCTTTTTGTGCCTCTAACGTTTTGGGTCCATTTCAGTTATGCCCCTAACGTTTATTTTGTGTCAATTATGCCTTTGAAATATTGGTGTCAATTATACCTCAACCTCAATTTTTTTTGGGTCAAAGTCCTATTTTGGACCCTCAAGTTCACTCAAAGTTTCGTTTTGGTTCCTCAAGTCTTCGACGAACTTTCCGGCGAGATACATGGCGGCCCCAACGACTATGATCTAAGGTTTTTTGACCTCTTGATTTCAATGGCGGCCTTCATTTTACGAAAACATGATCAGAAATATGATTTTCGGCGATTGTGTGATTTTTGGTGACTATGTAATTTTTCCGCGGCTTGCCAGTCATTTTTTTTTCGCAAAATGGAGGCCGTCATTGAACTCAGAAGGTCGAAAAACTTTGAATTAGGATTTTTCGTAGTTGTCGGGGCCGCCGTGTATCTCGCTGGAAAGTTTGCCAGAGACTTGAGGGTCCAAAACGGAACTTTAAGCAAACTTGAGGGACCAAAATAGGACTTTGGCCCAAAAAATTGAAATTAGGGTATAATTGACACCAATGTTTAACACTAGGGGCATAACTGACACAAAACAAATATTAGGGACATAATTAAAAATGACCTCAAACGTTAAGGGCACGAAAGATTTTTTTTTTTTAAAAAAAGTGATCTAAATGAGGAGTGGCGAATAAATAAAGAGGACGGTGAAAGAAATTAAGAGTGATGGGTGAGAGGAATAATGCGATGACTGATGACACGATCCACACTCCACATAAAGTTCATACATACTAAAATAGCTCGATCTTTAGAATCTTCAAGTTATGCTCTCACAGGTTTAGTCTACAGTCGGGGCATTGCTTTGGCACTCCATGACAAAATAGCTCTTCCTACATTATTCAAGATATAAAGCAGTTGCTCGGTGGAAGATCGTTGTCGCTTTATTTGCATAATGACTTTAGTTTAGATTTTTTAAAATACCTTTTATCTTTTATCCCTATTTTTGTTTGGTTCATGTACTCTAATTATGTACTTCAGTTTTAGTTTTATAATGAATGAGGTTTAACAAAAAAAAAAAACTTCATATATTAGCAAAAGAAAGAAAAAGGAAAAACACCTATATATGAAGTACGAGTCAATATGTTGTCAAGATCAAAATATTATTTATGATATAAGTAGGGTATTATTATGAGTAAAATATAAATAAAGTATTATGATTTTCAAATTAAGACTTATATATGTGTGATTATTAAAATTAATCTTCATCTTTAAACTCTTTGAATAGTTTAATTTTCATAATTGAACTTGAATTTAAAGAACTTTTAAAATAAATTATTTTTTATTAATATAAAATTTATTTTTATCAATTTTTTATATCTATAACTATTAAAAATAAAAAATAAAATCATATATAGTAATGTATTATTATATTTCAATATGTATGAACTATATAAAGTACTTAAATTTTATTATTTTTTTAAAGCCATGTTGGGAGAGGTAAATGCATTTAATGCTTAACTAGTATGAGCCTTGCACGCGATGCGCGGGACAAAATCACTTCATTTTATTATTATATAAATTGTGAATGCTATCCTTTAGACATTAAAGGTATTTATTCAAATTATATAAAAATAATATAAAATACATATTTATTTTCTACATGCATATATTAAATAATGTGATATAAAATAAATACTAAGATTGTACCATAATTATTAGTATATTTATAGTTTTTCAATTATATTCAAGACGATTGTAAAGTATCTCGTAAAATAAGGACTTATTATTTTTTAATAAGTCCTTGATTCTAATTATTAAACATAATATGATAAGGTAAATGTAAATTTATACTCACACTATGATATTTAAATACTTAAAAAGTTTATTTTCAATTGTCAAATTACAAATATTTAGTTATTGAGATCGAGCTATTAAATACTTAAAAAGTTTATTTTCAATTGTCAAATTACAAATATTTAGTTATTGAGATCGAGCTATTAAATACTTAAAAAGTTTATTTTCAATTGTCAAATTACAAATATTTAGTTATTGAGATCGAGCTATTAAATACTTAAAAAGTTTATTTTCAATTGTCAAATTACAAATATTTAGTTATTGAGATCGAGCTATTAAATCTAGCTGGTATATGTGATGTGCCCACAACTAGTGCAATCAAATTTGGCATCGTTGGTTAGTTGGGTTCGCAACTTCGCATAAAAAGAGACAGTAAGGAGAAGGAAAAGAAAATAGTTTGACACAAAACATATCTCACATGGCCACATGACATTGGTTAGATGTCTTGAAGGGCTGAGATTAAAAGAATGACTAGTACTTAAGAGAGAAAATTTTAGGGATCCATTTTCAATTTATTTTTCACTCATTTGTAACCAAATGTGCAAATCACGTGCGATTTTCTATCACCAACTACGGAAAAAATTCTCAGGGTATCAAAATGTTAACGATGAATATCTTTAGGTACCAGACTGTCACTTTTTAATCCTTCAAGTACCAAAGTAGAATCAAGACAAACCACATTGTACCAAAATATAATTTACCCTACAAAATATTAGACACATGAAAGTCATAGACTAGAATCTGAACACTGGTTTTAAGTTGGACAATTGGACTTTTGATTCAAGATAAACTAAAAATCTAAATATCCTAAAATTTAAGGTGAAAAATATAAATATATATAAAATTTTGGATAGCACTTCTTTAAGTTACTAACTCCACATATCACAATATAATTGGTGGAAAAGTAATTGTATCTCATGCAATAAAGTAAAAGTTCACTTCTATGACTAACCACGTCAAAGCATTGCAAAAAAACACTGCAAAAGATTCTAATTTTCTTTAAAGTCATAACCAATATGCTAATTTTGAAGGGGAAAAAGAAAATTCTCCTCATTCTCACATGTCTCTTAAACTTCACGATATCCATATACATCGAATGCCTAAAAAATCATTCTCTAAGGAACTTGATCATTGATGTATGCCTGCAAACACAGAAAAAAACGACCCAGGTTTAACGCCACAAGCAGAAACCAAAAAATAGGCATAACATTAACAAAGTGTATGTATATCTTGATCAAGATCAAGGTAATTCCAATTAGGCACTAAAGTTAACAGAGGGAAACAATGTTGAATGGCCTTTTTATGTATGCAATAAAAGAACTTTCTTTTTTTATTTTCTATCACCTATCTATCAACAATCTACATATTTTTTTTTTTTAATCAAAGTTGACCGAAAAATACCAACTATTTTACTGCAAAACTAACTTACACAGTTGGTCATTCATGGCTTTCTAATTGTGACTGGGAAGAAGCATGGGAGAGAGGATTCTTGCCAAGGATATTATTACATTTGGACGCTGCGTTTTCCAATGACGACGTTATATTCCGGAGTCGATCATCAAAAGCAGCCTGCAAGGTGTGATGGGAAAACAACTGTGGATTTTCTAAAGCTTTTGTGGCCAATGTTGCTGAATGATCGATCTGTAAAACAAGTTTTGGTAGTCATGAGCTATAAATGAGGGAGTACAATCAATTCTTGAAAATCACTGAAACGGAAAAGGGCAAGGGAAAGGGGATAATAACAACTTTCATTCATTTAATAATGGAGCAGACTAAGGTCTTTGAATTGTTTACTCTATTTGACTTTAGCCCCTGAAAATTATTGAGTGAACAAGTTGATCACTAAACTAACAAATTCACCACAAATTAGTCCTTCTGCAGCATCCTTGAATCACTTGACAACTTTTATTATGTAATTAGTTTGTGATTTTGCGGGAATCACTTGTGCACTCACTATTTTCAAAGACTAAGCTAAATAGTTTTGACAATTTAGAAGTTAAATTGTCAATTTACCCTTTAATAATTGGACAATTGAGATGGATGATGTTACTGATCTACATATTCCAGTGTCAAAGTTTAACTATACCATCTTATGGCAATTTCATTTATGCTCATTATATGACTCTCTTCTTTTTCATGTGTTAAGATTACTTTTTTTCCCCTCCACTTCTAGATTCATCCATAATAATAGATATCCAGATTTTGGGGAGCATTAATGACCCAGAAAAAAATATACAAACTATTCAATGATTGATTATCTCATGCATTAGCAACAAAAACATGTTTTCTTCTTACTTCATAACATCAGAGTTTAGTAAAATTCCCAAATTTTTGGTTTTTCCTGCAGCAAAATAGTTCCAAATACTACGCATCATGAAAACCTGAGTCAGCACCTTAACTAATCTAACCTACTGTAAGTCACAGTTGCTCCTAAATAACTGATTCCAAAAGGAGAAATATAACACCTAAAAACTCAAGTCTGTGACTAAGGCATATGAAATCTGTAATAAAAGACAATGTCAAGCCACAATCCAGCTCAAAGCAAACAACATTAACATGTATATGCTATATAGCTTAGAAAACTATAAGCCATAATTTGAAATAAATGCCTGCTTCAAATTCCACTAGAGTATGCTAGCAGCATCTAAATAGAATTTGTTCAGATCTCCAAACTTTTTATTTGACCCAAATCTGAAATAGACAGCCAAGACCATAAGATAAATGGTGTTCCTATGTTGAGGTAACATGTATTGTTTGATTAGTTGATCAAGCTCAAATACTCCGAATTGCACACATCAATGAATGTCCCTAGATCTAAGGAAAAGATTCATATAATAGTGGTTCAAAGAGACAAAATATTTAGATCTAAATTTTAAAATTGCCTCATTCATATCAATGGCTAGGAACTTTTCATGCCAACAACGCGGTGACTTAAACATTCTCTTTGAAACACAATATCCTACTAAAATCTTTTGAGACCAACCCAAAGTGATTGCCATTTGCCAAACTAGAAACTTACAATAAATCATAGATATAAAAGTTGCAAAACAATAGGAAGAGCAAACCAAAATTTTCTAGTAGAAAACCTTATACAGACAAAATGAGATTAATACAAATCCATAAAGTAATAACGGTAGAAACGGCTACACCCAAGTAAAATGAAATAAAACATTTAAAAAGTGATGGGACTGTTGTCATACTGTTTCTGAGGCCTTCTGCACCAAAGCTCTGGCAAGTGGCAATATGCAAAACCTTTTGGCAGAAAGGGAGAAAGAAAAGTAATTAATAAGTATGAAACAAACTTCATGTCACTCTGCTCTTGATACAGATAGAATGTAACTGAAGTTGAGTAGTTTAATACTTTAATAAACAAAAGACAACACATTGTGACTAAAACTTTTTACTGCCTTTTCCCATTTTATATAACTTTGATCTGTTTCTTCAGCAAACATAAAATGGAGGAAAAAGAAAAAGAAAAAAGAAAACCTACATTCCTCGACCACCATCAAGTGCTTCCTCTGATGGGTCTTTCCATTCATCAATTCTGTAAGATACAAATTGATAAGCATTACAATATGCTGAATATGACACAAGTAATCATTAGTAGTAGAAATAAGAGTGAAAGAGAGAAAAATTACACCCAACCGTATCGGCGGTCAAACAGAAGCCGCTTAGAAGACTGTCTAGAGGGCTTTGAAACAGAGACTCCAGAGCTTGATGGTTCCATCATACTACACTTTCACTACTTGTAAGTGAAGAACAAGAGGAACAAAGAAGCTCCTGTGCTAGTAAAAAACAAAAGAGTTTCCAATGTACTACCTAATAGAGACGGGTACAGATTAGTTTTAGATCCAATGTACACAAATTTTTTCCCTAGCTTTTGTGCATTTTATCAAACTGCATAGTAACTAGTTAGAATATGTCAAGATAATTTGATTCAGAATTGTTGTCGTATTAGTCAATGATTCACAAAACAAAGTAAGATACAAAAAGTATTCTTGTAAGAGCTAAGAATAAGATATCAACGCGCTTGAGCTAGAATCTCTACAAAATACTAACATAGTGATACCCATCCTACCATCATTGTAAACCCAACCAACAACAACAACAACCAAAGCCTTATCCCACTAGGTGGGGTCGACTATATGGATCAACTCACGCCAACATGTTCTATCCTTGCACATGTCAAGGGTAATATGTCAAGGGTAATAAGGTTATTGATAGCTAAATCTTTCCGGATAGTTTCTTGGATAGTTTTCTTTGGTCTTCCCCTTCCTCGGATTGTAAACCCAACCGCAAAGCAAAAAAGAAAATGGAAACCAAAATAATTCTACCATCTATATACACCCAAAAACGTGAATTGCTATACGCCTTTCTTATTCACCAATAAGTCCTTCGTAGCATTATTGAACATAAACTAAGTTAGTAACTAGCCGTCTAGCCCGAATACATAAATTACCGAAAACAATCATCAGGAAGAGAGAGGGAGTACCTTATTACTCAATTCTTCAAATCAAGCGGAATCTTGCAATATGATTTGGCTCGCAGAAACAAATGCCATAGAAAGTCTCTTCGATGCTCTGATAATTCAGAGAAATGGGTTTGATTTTGTGGAAAAACAATATATTTGTTCCCTAACGGTTGTTGAAGAAAATCAGTAGTGGGGAAATCAGTGGGGTTTTCTAGTTTTCTACTATCATATTCGTACAATTTACGATAGGGCTAGCGAGAAGGTAACGGAGAAGCAAATAAACAGTGTTAGGTTCATGATAAGATAAAGGTGAAAATCTTAACTTGGTCTCAAATATATGGAGTAGATTTTAAATTGGTTTTATATGTTTCATTAATTTCTCAAATTGGTCTCAAACTATGGAATGTAGTCATATTTCTCTCGTTTCACATTCAAATGAAACAAGTCCACTCCAGAGCTACATATTGCTTTTGACGAGTCCTTTTTATATTTAATTAGGTTGTCAACAAATAAGATTCCAAAAGTGAGTCAGTCGTTCACGGCCAAAGCAGTGGAGTTGATCATATCTCTCTTGTTTTATTTTCGAATATTATGTGTCAACTCTTAAAGATTTTATTTTTCTATCCGGTTGAAATTATTAACAAACAAGCTCGAATATCATTCTAAATTACGAAAGTATAGTCCCAAACCTAATTTAGGGACTTAATTTGACCTTATTTGCTAATAATATTGATTGAATTGAGAATGAACTCTTCAAGTATTAATACATAGGAGTAGTTTTGAACTTATCACGTTTGAACTTGAACAAGAGAGATATGACCAACGAGCGACTCAATTTTGGTACTTGATTTGACTTCATTTGTTGACTATCTCAATTAGAAAGACTGTAAGAGAAAGTGCTCGTCAAAATCAACTGATTACTCTAGATTCGTCACATTCAAACTTAAAACAAGAGAGATATAACTATATTTAAGGACCAACCTACAATCTAATTTATATATTTAGGACCAATTTGAAGTTTTGACCAAAGATAATGAGACTTCCCTTTACAAAAGTATTTTTGTATCTAATTTATTTTTATTTTTATAAATTATTTTATTTTCAAATCTTTAATATATAAGAAATACTAAACTTTATTCCATGTACAAGTGATTGATATTTATATATTTAATTTTAAAAATTTATATGAAATAAAATCTTAATTATTATCACATAAACTATTTATAAAAAAAAAATAATATGTGTAATGTAACTGTATATAACGAATGTTTATATTTTAAGTTTTTAACTATGATTTTATGATGTATTTTTTGACAGTTTAACTTTTTATATTTTATAGGGTAAATTACACTTTGGTACCCTGTGGTTTGACCCTATTTCACTTTGGTACCCTGTAGTTTGAAACCTGACACTTTGGTACCCTGTGGTATTGTCCATTAACACTTTGGTACCCTTTGGGGTTATTTTGTAATTTTAACTATAACAAATTTTGCAAAAATTGCATATTGACCCTAAATTTTTTTAAAGTTTCCATTTTAGTCCCTAAATAATATGTACCCAGGGACCCATTTGTAATTTTTTGAAAAAATTTTGGGGTCAATAAATAAAATAAAAGGGACCAAATTGAAAAACAAAAAACATATGAGGGGACAAAAGGTTATTTTAACTATGAGGAAATAAGCTAAAGAAAAGGGATGGTAGGACGATTCGAACCCTTGCCATGAAATAGGGGGCCACTCTTCTCACTACTAAGCTAAAGTTGATTTTCACAATGTCATATACACAATATATAGATGAGAAAATACCATTTCGTGCTCCTAATGTTTGCAGTGATTTTCAGTTATACCCCTAACGTTTCATTTTGTTCAGGCGTGCCCTCAATGTGAAACTAAGGGTCTGATTGGTTGCCCTGTTTCCTGTTTCCATTTTCACTGAAAACAGGAAATATGACTGAAAACGTGTTTTGTACAGTTTTTTTGAAAATGTTTTCTGGAAACATTTTCTGAAATAGGCTGAAAACAGGAAACGTCAAAAAGACGTTTCCAGTATTTCCAAAAACAAACTTATGATATTTTGCAACATTACACAAAAGTAAACTATTTAATCATGTTAATATCATCATTTAGCTATAATCAAACTTAAAAACATATAAAAATTAGCGTTATTCAAGTTAACATAATTTAAATATGAATGAAAACGATTTTTTAACTTTATAAAACAAACATATTTCTTAAATATTGAAAATTTTGAAATGAAAATAGAATTCCAGAAATGGAAACAGAAAATGAAAACAGGAAACATTTTCTTAAACCAATCAGGCCCTAACGTTTCAATTATGCCCCCAATTTTGACTTAATGCCCATGTGGCAATTTTTTTTACTTATGTGTCATTTTTTTTATCTGACTTGAATACGTGGCATGATAACTTGACATTCCTATTTTTTTTTTCCACCGTGGCATGATAACTGAATTTACATTTTTGAACATAAAAATTGAGTAAACTAGCAAATCAGTCCCTAGATTTACATTTTTCATCATCTTTATTCATTTTAGTCCCAAATCCTCAAAATAAAATTGTAAAGTGTCTCAAAACTCTTCCAAACATTCTAATTTAGTTCTTAAAAATATTAAAAACCCTAAACTCCGAAACTCCAAACCCCAAATCCCTAAACTCTAAAACTTATTTTTTTTCTGTCCAAATGCACGGCGTACTAATTCCTCGGATGGTACAGCGCCTTGAGCGTCCGCTTCAGACTATCGCCGTCGCCGGCAGATCTAGAAATCAAGTAGGCGAGTCTGGGAACGGCGGAGGTTGGAGAGACGCGAAGCTTGGATTCAAAGAAACACGGCGTTATTTCGTCGAGAGGAAGCGGTGAAGAAAATAAGAGGAACAAAGCATTTCTTCTTCTGAATGTGAAGCTTGTTGGTTTCAATGAAAAGTGTAATGGTGAGAATGAGGATGAAGAAGAAGAAGAAGAAAGTAAAGTAGAGAGAATCTGAGTAATGAGAATAAGGCCTGTTTGGGTGGCCATTATCTTTTCATTACAATTTCATTATCCCCATTTTCATTACATAACTTAAGCTACAATGCTATATGGATGTTTGTTTTCCAATTATAAAGTCATTACAAAAATATCACTTCATTACAAACTCATTTCATTACATATTTCATATCCAATTACTAACATACCCCTACTCAAATACCTATAATTACCTATACTCTAATACAAATATAAAAAAATTATTTAGCAAAATAGTAATTTTCAATACCTTCATTTATTACACTTACAACTTTCTCTCTCCACTCATCATTTTTT